>BPTQ01000008.1:182602290-182622853 GCA_019973895.1 Chrysanthemum seticuspe | reverse complement strand
GATACCCGACACCTAGTCCATATGTCACCCATTTCTGGGCAGGCAGGAGGTGCCACAATGAATTGATTTAATGATGAATTGAATTTTCTTGATGCTGATGCTCGAAAGATTGCTAATGTATATGAACTCCACTGGCTGAGAAATTATGACCCTTAAAGATTAAGGATTGTTAGAGGGGGATTCCCTCCAGTGGTGTTAATATGTAGTTTTTAATGTAACTTATGTTTATCTAAAATGTAATTATCAACTAGAACGTAAGAACTACATCAGGAAACGAGTATTCGAGCATCAGTAACTAAGAAGTGTAACGTACAATCCAGTAAGGTTCACCTCCAGAAAATGACTAGGAGCACTACTATTCAAACTCGGTAGAAACCTCTAGTAGTCGATAGTTGTTAGAGACTCTGTAGGTAACACCACAACACTGAAATCCTGGCTGTACGAGTGTAAGACCTAGTACTATAGAAGAGTAGTCTCACTCACTCCGTGTTGTCTTCTTTGAGACGTTCCGGTTTGAGAACAGCTAGAACAGCTGCGAAACCCTGTCAAGGAGATTCTTAGGAATCCTACCTGATCACAGGCAGTACTTGTACTGATCAATGGGGAACCGTGGGCCGTGTACCTCAATTCATCGAAAGTGATCAAAGACACTTTCGTGCGATTTGTTGCTAACTGTTGTATGTAGGTACGCCCAACGTTTGCAGCTGATCAGAATGAAGCGGTCAATCCATAGCCGCATGCTCACTTAACACATTCATCTCAAAAGAAATCATGATTAGTGCATCAATGACTCTGATATTTTCACTCCATGCTTCTGCTACGCTGCTGCCAATATCATGAATCAACTAAAGCTTCCGCCACTCTGATGAGAAGATATCATGATCCAGAATGTGAGCATGTCGGTCCTAAAGTCACAACACCACAATGGATGTCTCAGAGATTGTTGATAGCTGATGATCTCCAAAGATGGCTCAAACTTATCATCACGAGGATCAGTAAAAGACCTCCACTTGGAATGACCTAACATGCAATGTGAAGAATCAATGACTACGAGCTTATGAGCAAAGGACTACATCAAGAATGCAAGATCAACTATTAATGTAAAATCTATTTGTATTCAATGTAATTTTTGATGTATAATTGTGGTGACCTCCCTTAGGGGGAGATTGTTAGGAATTAGAAATTCCCAGTATTAAAGAGTCGGTCACCTCAAGTATATGTAATCGTTAGAAAGCTCGTAGTCGTAGTTCTTTTAAGTTAAGTAGTAATTTAGTTAAGTAACACCGTGGAGGACGGACGGGTCTTTACCCACTGTATACCTGATCCACAGCCCATAGTGTGGCGATTTGTGTAAGACTATAAATACTCTCTACCTCCCAAGGTAGAGAGTTGGAGCTCATAATAATATCTTTCACTTTCTCTCACTAAGTTCCCTAAACCTCTAACTTTCTCTCTCTAGAATTCCACCTTATACGCCACCTTGTGTTATGGTTTGATGTGTGTGTGAAAAGTTATATCTTACAAGGTCCAAGTCAATACGCCGTTCATCGTCATTGGTTGTAACATTAACTTCGGTAGTGTGAATAGTTTGCATCCCAATTTCGGCTGGTATGACGGCTTCTGTCCCATAAACAAGAGAAAAGGGGGTGTCTCCTGTGCTAACTTTGATTGTCGTGCGATGCGCCCACAAAGCATGCGATAATTCCTCCACCCACCTCCCTTTGTGTTTTCTAAGCGTGCTTTAATTCCTTCACCTAGACTACGATTTTCACGCTCGACCAAACCATTGGTTTGTGGGTGTTTAACTGACGCGAAGTGTTGTGCAATATTCAGTTTCTCGCACCATTCCTTGAAAGGGTTGTCACAGAATTGTTTTCCATTGTCCGAGATGATTTCCCCAGGTAATCCGAAATGGCATACGATATTCTCTCAAACAAATCGTTTTACCTGATTACCTGTGATTGTCGCGACCGCCTTTGCCTCAATCCATTTAGTGAAATAGTCTATAGCCACTATAAGGAATTTCAATCCCCCTGCTGCAACAGGGAAAGGGCCTGCAATGTCGATACCCCATTTATAGAATGGCCATGGCGACGTAATAGGTGTTAGCTCCTGTTGTGGTTGGCGTGGGATGGGTCTGTGAACTTGGCAGTCGCCACACTTTTTTATTAAGTCCCGCGCGTCACGGTGCATCGTAGGCCAGTAGTATCCTGACCGTAAAGCGCGTGCTACAACGGACCGTGGTCCTGAGTGCATACTACATGAACTGGCGTGGATCTCTCGGAGTACGTAATCTGCTTGAAGGGGTCCGACACATCGAAGCCATGGTTGTAGAAAGGAGCGCCGATATAATATACCATCCCGAAGTTCAAACCTCTGTGATGTGCGCCGTATTCGTCGGGCGTCCTTCTGCTCCTGGGGCAATACGCCCTTGCTTATAAACTCGACGATTGGAGTCATCCATGTAGGATCTTGTTCCTCTATCACCGTGGATATCTCCATCTCTGAGATAGACTTGCTCTTCAGAGTTTCCACCAATACTTGTTTTGACAGGTGCGCAAAACTTGTGGATGCAATCTTGCTCAGTGCATCCGCCTTTCTGTTTTCCCCTCTAGGAACTTGTTTGATGGTAAACCTGTCGAAACCCTGGATTAGTGACCTGGTTTTGTCGAGGTATTGAACCATGTTTTCCTCTTTAGCCACATACTCGCCCAACACATGGTTGGCTACTAGCCGGGAATCCACATTTGCTTCTAGGTTGCGTATGCCCATTCGAGCTGCAATGCGTAATCCAGCAATCAGGGCTTCATAATCGGCCTCGTTGTTTGTGGCTGTGAATTCAAAACGCAGTGCGTAAGTGAATTCCATTCCTTCTGGACTCGTGAGGATAAGGCCTGCGCCTGACCCGTCCACGCATGAAGATCCGTCCGTGAATAGGATCCATGGTTCTTGTAGTTCCACCTTGCTTTATGAAGGTGCATCATCAGTGTCTGGTTTTTCGATGATGAAATCTGCTAGTATATGCCCCTTAACCGCAGTGCGTGGTCTGTAGGAGATGTTATGCTCACCTAGCAACACGCTCCACTTCTGTAGTCGTCCCGATGCGTCGGGTTTGGAGATGATTTGCTTTATAGGTTGGTATGTGATCACCGCTATTGGGTGCGCCTGGAAGTACCTTCGCAGCCGTTTGGCGGCGAATACTAATGCCAGGACCAACTTCTCAATTGTGCTATAGTTAACCTCCGTTTTCTTGAGTGCTTTGCTTACAAAATATACCGGTGTTTGTACTGAATTCCTGTCTGTCAGTAGCACCGCGCTGACTGCTCCATGAGTCGCAGATAAGTACATAATTAATTCTTCCCCTGGGCGGGGCGCGACTAGCGTTGGGAGCGCTACTATGTGCTGTTTAAGCTGTATGAAAGCTTCTTCTGCCTCTGTAGTCCAGCGAAAGTCTCCCTTTTTTGTACACTTCTTGAGCGTTTTGAAGAGAGGGAGTGACTTATCTGCTGATTTGGACAAGAACCTATTCAAACCGGCCAGTTTTCCATATAGGGACTGGACTTTTTTTAACGTGCGTGGTGAAGGAAGTCTGATGACATCCTTCGTTTTTTCTGGACACGGTTTAATGCCATCGGGCTCTATCAAATATCCGAGGAACATGCCTTCGGTAGCGCCAAAAGTGCATTTCTTAGGATTTAGCTTCATGTTGATCTTTTGTAGTGCCTTAAATGTTTCCTCTATGTCGCGCACCAATTCGTCCTCCGTATGGCTTTTTATGACAAGGTCGTCAACATAAACCTCTAGGTTTGCGCCCACCTATTTTTCAAATGCGTTATCTACCAATCGCTGGTAGGTAGCGCCTGCGTTCTTCAAGCCAAAGGGCATCTTAGTATAACAATAGACGCCTTGGCTTGTATGGAAGGCCGTTTTTTCCTCATCTTCTTTAGCCATCTGGATTTGATGGTATCCTTTGTATGCGTCTAAGAAGCATTTAAGTGGGTATCCACACAAAGATTCTACCTTCCAGTCTATCTCTTGTAGTGGGTAGCAGTCTTGTGGACATGCTTTGTTGAGATCTGTGAAGTCCACGCACATCTGCCAACTACCATCGCTCTTCTGTACCATCACTGGGTTGGAAAGCCAGTCATGGTAATAGACTTCTCGCATGATACCTGCATCCACAAGTTTGTGTACTTCTTCCAGAATTGCTTCTTCTGTCGTACTGGGGAGTATCCTTGTCGGATTCTCAACTTGTGTTCTGTAATCGAGCGTGGTACACCAGTCATGTGCTTTGGTTCCCATGCAAAGATATCCATATTCTTTTGCAAGAGTGCGCACACGGCTGCTCTGCCGTTATCAGACAACGATCCCCCGATCGATACTTCTTGCTCTGGGTAATCAGGATGAATTGCGACCCTCAGGTTTGATACTTTAGTTGCGCGCTGTTCTGGAATGTGTGTCGTCTCATATGTAATCGTGTTACATTCTCCAGGTGGTACGGTGGTATTTTAGAGAGTAATAATGCCCCCCTCCACCGGGAACTTGAGCATCCCATGTGTTGTAGACGGTACTGCGCGTATCGTTGATATCCCTGGCCTTCCAATAATGCCATTGTATGGCGAAGGGGATTTGATCACCATAAAGTTCATCCAGACTATCGTGGAGTGTTCCTTATTACCAACATTGACTAGTAGGCGTATTTGCCCCATGGGCCATATCTTTTCTCCTGTAAAACCAGTCAACGACGTTATGGCCGGGCTTAACTGACTTCGTATCTCAGGTCGCAGTCGCTTGAAACAATGTTCATACATTATATCTGCGGATGCTCCTCCATCAACATACATGCGGTGGATATCGTGACCCCCTGCATTAATTTCAATGGTGAGCGGTTCTACCACTGCGTTGTCCGCAGCCAAGGTGGGGAAAGAAATTTCGCTTCCACAGGAAAACTTTTGGCTGATCTTCTGTCTAGTCATTCGTTGCCATGATTGTATCATGTAGATGGTATCAGCCTTATCTTTGGGTGCTTCTTTCTTGTTCCCAGTCTTTTGCTTATCTTTCCCCTCCTTGATGTTCTTAACTAAATGGTCCAATCTGCCTTCTTTTACTAGCTTATCAATTAGTTGGCGCAATTGGACACACTCATTGGTGGTGTGGCCCTTCTGTCCATCATAGTCGTAGTATCCGTTCCCCACGCGCCGCTCTTCTGGGGTGCGCATTGGTGGGGGTCTCGGGAAGTCCGCGCCTTCCGTCGCGAATATCTCCTTTGGAGTCTTGGTTAGCGGGGTATATTTGTCATTATCTCGTCCGCTCCCCTGGCCGCGGTAGTTCTTGTTGCGGTTGCTACTCTGGTCAATGGATTGTCTCCTAGGTTGTTCTTGTGACCTATAGTTTGAGTAGCCTTTCTTGCTGTCTGCCGCGGCGGCTTCTCCTTGGATAAAGGACCTCGTGCGTTTCATAAGTTCATCAAAGGTTTGGGGGACCTTGTCGTTCAACCTTTTGATGAGTTCTGGGTTATTGATCCCGTTCATGAACCCTGAGATCTTTAGTATTTCGGGGCATGCCTTGACATGTATGCACTCATCTTTGTAGCGTTCCACATAAGCGCTTGTAGATTCCCCCTGACGCTGTTTTACCCTGGCAAGTTCGACAGGGTTTTTGGCGCACTTCTTCCTTTGAGTAAAGTTCAGGCGAAACGCCTTCCGCAATTCTTCAAATCCACCAATGCTTCTGCGTGGGAGCTTACTGAACCAGGTTCGCGCATTTCCCACTAATGTGGAATTGAACATGTGGCACCACACAGGTTGTCGATGGTAGCAGCTGATTCGAAAATTTTTAGGTGATCGTCCGGATCGCCTGTTCCATCATAGGTTTTCACATTGGCGGGCATGCGCCTTTTCTTATCTTCTGAAAAATCGCTGATGCGCCGAGTGAACGCATCCACCTTTTGGTGGCGCCAGGGAAGAGACATATCTTCCTCCTCCTGATCGCGATATCTTCTCCTGGACTTCCAGTGTCCTGTTTCTCTGTCCTCGTTGTCCGAGGAGTCACCAGAGGACGAGCTTCCCCTCTTTCGGCGCTTGCGCCGACTGTCCTCAGAATCCGAGCTTGAAGAGCTTTCACTTGGGGAGTATTGTCGTCCAAATTTGTCATGGACCCTGCGGCTACCAAGCCTAGCGTGGACATTGGTACGCCGTCCGTCCTCTTCGTGTTCTTCCAGATACTGCAGGTCAGCTGCTTCATCGTTCTCAACTCTCCTCCCGATCCTGGTAAACACTGGGGGCCGGCGGCTATCCTTCCCGCGCCTCTCCCTCTGATGACGCGATGGGGATGTCTCATACTCTGGGTCAAAGTTGAGTCGGGCTTGCAGGCTCCGACTCGACCTCTTTTTCGCTTCCTCTTGCATGAGGGCAGCCAAGGTTTCGTAGTTTTGAGACACGAAGTCACTTGGCGCTAATTCAGGCGTGACTCCTTCTAGAGCGAGGGTGTCTGTTTCCACCACTGGGCCCCTGTTTCGGTCAGGTGCGTCTGGCGGGTTTGTGAGGCCTGTTTCTGGCACCGATTGGAGAGGAGTGGTAAAAGGGGTGCGCAGTGGATCTTCTGCGCTGGTGGTTGTTGTAGTGGCATGGGTTGTCCCCGTGCGTGGTTCCACTGTCGTGAATACCATATCTGGGCCTGACCCTTGGTTTCTGGTCGCACTGGTTGTTCCAGAGGCCTGCTTAGAGGCTGATCCGCTTTGCGGCTTCTTCCCTTGTAGGTCACTATGCGATCGCTGGCTTAGGTTTCCGTGCTTTGTCATTCTAGTTCTTAGTGATTGGTCCCACGGATGGCGCCACTTGTTGATACAAAAGTTGGACGTTCCTTATATGGACTCCGGTTCTCGTATCAATTAGACCTTGATGCTTGAGACCTGCACACTAAGAAAACAGAAAACACCGTTAGGCTTATCGTGGGATTGTCTCCCACGATTATCCTCCGGCGTGAGAGTAAGTAATCGGTTTTTAAGGTTTAGTGGAGAGTTAGGTTTTGTGATCATACCTTTAATGAGGGCCGAGATGCCCTTTATATACACACGAAATCCTTGTTGGTTTCGTGTTCCCCAACCTTCGGCGTATCCCGCCTAAGTCGGTCAATTGATACATATCTCATAAATAAGAGATATCCGATATCAAAACCATAAATAACTTCGGGTTTGGGCCTTCGTGAGCCCAAACCGTTACCGGGTTAGCCCATTCGTACTGGGATCGATTGCTAGTAGCGTTCATTGGTCGGGTTCATCACCCGAATGCGGACTATACGTCATCAATAACACTAGGTTTTTCTTTCTTTTTCTCCTTTTTTTTTTTTTTTTTTTTTTTTTTTTAACCATGATAAGACTAGTTTACTAAGTAGATGTTTTTTGAATTTGATTTGCACACTCAAAATACAAGCAGTTGAAGCAGAGTATTTAATATTGTACAAGTATTTAATGCACATATAATGTGTCTCATTCAAATTCCAAAGTGTGCAAATCAATTCCCTTTTGAATTATACTTCGCTATTAAATAATATTTCCACTTTTAGCGACGACATATCATCCCTAAAAATTTAATATTAAACTTTTAATCACGAGATCACGACTTGTCGTGACTAAAAGTATAATATTAAAATAACATTAAACTTTTAACATCTCGTCCCTAAAAGTATAATATTATTTTAATAATAAAATTTTAGTCACGACTTGTTGTGACTAAAAGTATAAAATTAAAATAACATTAAACTTTTAGCCACGACAAAGTGTAATAATATTTTAACATTCGTGGCTCTAAGTAATGATATTACTTTAATAGTCGTTTTTTATTATATTTTTTAAAAAAGTTTTAGCCGGCGTCGTGGCTAAAGGTAGTTGACTTTCGTGGCTAAAAGTTGTGGTTCAAGATCTGACCTAATTGTGGCGAAAGGTTTTTAATTGTGAGTTTTTGGCCACGATATGTCATGGATAAAAGTTTTTAGCCACGACTTTTAGCCATGACTTTTGGTCGTGGCTAAAATTTCCGATTCTTGTAGTGATAATTTCATAATTAGAACTTAAAAATGTGGTCATATTATAACTTTAAGGTTTTGCCTTGTTATGCACTAGATTAATGTACCCATTTTGCTTAATCTAAGTTTAGGTCAATATTCAATTCATCGAGTTATCCAACATAATCATACTTGATCAACTATACCTTATTTCCTTTGATCATGCCACCTAGCGTGGTACACAAAAGGATCAAGCATGCTACCGATAGAAGATACTGTTTTTAACTTTGGACTGAAGTTCGTGCAAAATTCGCAAATATAAACATACAAGTCTAAATGCTGACATGTCTTTCTTTTCAATCAGATTGGTTCAATATTCTAACAGAAGTGAGCTAAAAGTGTTTCGGAGGAGTGTGCAATAGAAGTCGTCGCACATGGCCTCTACTTAAAAGATGTCACATTTTTATTAGTTTTGCATATAAATACGTATAATATTAAACATATATGAGTCATATATTTTAAGTTTATATGTAATTTCTTTTTAGTTTACAAGTGTAATAGAGTCTCTTTAATTTGTTATTATTTACTAAAGCCACCAAAAACCAGAAAGACAACCCTATATACCACATATACTCAACTTGAAGATTTTGCGCAAACTACAGTTGAAAACCCTCTAAATAACAGACCGAACAAGCAAACTTGGTCTAATTCAAGTCAATTCATTCTACACTTCGACTTACTACAAACATATTAAATGAAAACCTTAATGGAAATTAAGCCATATTATGTGTCGGCAACCAATATTTTACATATTTTTTATTGTTATCATGTCTTCTTCCCTAAAACAGAAAAGATAAGCGATTGAGTGAAGTGTATATAGGATGGGTCATTTGCGATTCAAGATGGTGAGTCATATGCATGACTCATTTGCATCTCAAGCAAACCCAAGATCCCCCACAACACCAAACTCTAACTTGTTTTGCAATTAAGGGTATCAGATAGATATGTTTTTAAAGTGTTACAATAGCTTTTTAAGTTGGAAAATCTATTATTAATGAAATGAGGTACAACCTATACACAAAATGTAAATTTTGGTAAACATCACCTAAAGTTATGGTTTACTAGTTAGAATATGTTTATAAATAAGCAAGTGTATGTGACAGATAGTGACATGATTTATCATAACCATGAGTAACATTTAAGAAAATAGACTCTCAAACTTGAGACGATAGGGCAGGTCGTGTTTAGTCATAGTGTCTAGTGTCATTAAGGACTAATTGAAAGGTCCTAACATGCTAATGATAAATGATAAATCATAAACGTCATGGACACGTATAAAAACTCTATAGATTACACGGTTTTGGCCATTAGGGATTCGTCATAGCTATAGTGCCTAATGCCAATACTCAATGCGAACACCGATATAATACTCTCTGCGTCTCAAATTATAAATTCGGGTTTTTATATTTAGTTGACCCAAAAAACTTGTTCACCTTCATATTTCAACCAATTAAAAGAAACTTTAATAGATAGAGATATATTCAGGGAGGGACCTACATGGGTGCCAGGTATGGCACGTGCTACACCTAATTTTAGGTCACGTAGCGCAAAAACTTTAAAAAACTGTTGTTTTTTTGTATGTGCAACACCCAAATTTTTATTTGCTAGTTTCATTTCTTACAATGTAACTTCAGTTAGACTAACGATTCTTTTGTGCAACACCTTTTTTAAAATCCTGGGTCCGTCCTTGGATATATTTGATTGGCGAACAGAGTAGTTAGTTAGAATTTCTTAAACTTTGTGCAACTTGAAAGTGAATTTATAATTTGATACGAATGAAGTTCCAATCACACATATGATTTTATGACATCAAAGAAGACCACTTTTATATGAGATGGGTTAAACCTGTAGAAACCTATATCACATACCAAAGCTTGAATTCGTGTTCATTTAAGTAAGTAATTTTAATCTTTGTAATATGATTTTTACAGGACAAATGTTAGTATGGCTTTTGTTTTTGTAGTGTAAAGGGTTGTTATGACATGTGAAATATCCAAATGAGTACATGATGTTGTCATATGAAAATATGAAATGGACAACACATGTGGTATGCACATAGAAAGCATGTCATTGTTTTTGACTTTATCAGTCCTACTTGAAATAACCAAACGTATAGAAAAGCATATTTGATCAAGTACAAGTCCATTACAGAAACTTGGTATTTAATCACAGTTGATACAAACTACAAATTGATACTCAATTAGCCAAAATTAGCCGAATCCAAGTAGCCTTTTGTTATCAGCTAGTTGAGACGCATAAGTTTTGATGACATTAAACCAAGAATACTCTCAAGCTTTATTCAAATCGATGGGAGTCTGGCCTAAACTACGAAGCTTTGTTCAGTTACAGAGTCACATAAGAACTACAAATTGAGCAGAATCCAAGTAGCAGAGAGTCCATATAAACCAAGTCAATACTTGAGCTATGTTCAGGGGCTATACGGCCCGACCAAGACTCAAGCCCAGGTGAACTGAAACTAGTCCAGCCTTCATTTATCCAAAAAGTAATTTCTGAGCGATATAAGAACAAACAAGGGAATAATATCATATATTAACATAGGGACAACTGTTATACGATACAGTGTCAACCAAACCTATTACTACATTCTTTAGATTGAATGCAACAATAATAAGCAACTATTAGTTACCAAATTCTAGCATGTTTCAGCATAAGTTCGTTAGTGTTAATTCAGTTAAATCACAACAACAATCAAGATTGATGTAACTAGATACTTTATTTGTGGCATATAAGGTTGGGATCAGCATTCAATACGATCCAAGGATGCTCCAAGATCTTCTCAAGAGAGAGCCTTTTAGCAGAATCCTTCACTAAAAGCTGCATTTGTTTATAAATCACATTAGAAAAATGGAAATAATACTTGCCTTTAATTGCATAATTAGATCGATCTTTGGTTAATACATACTAGTGTGATTAGATCTTTAGCTTGCACAGAAACTTGAGGGGTAGAAGGAAAGGCGAGGTCAACCTTCATAATCCTACGCAGATAACAAACATCTCATCATTAAACTGGTGTTTACCATCTCCTTACGAATGGTTGATTTTTCTTGACTTATCTCAAATGGTTCAGATGAAATATTTTTGTGTAAAACGGGTTGCAAGTCACCCAATATCAGATTGTTTAATGCTTATAACCTCCTAAACTGTTTTATTCAAGTATTTATACTCTTTAGTGTAATCATGTTGATTTTTGTAATCATTAACTAACAGAGCAACTATTCCTAAAAATGGAAGGAAATTGTGTTTGTAGATCACCTGTACTTGAAATGACCCATTTCACTTGTTTACCAACCTGTCATACCCACCCCTCTTGCCACAAATAGTTGCTCTGTTTGTATACACAAGAAATGGAAAAGTGTTTGCAGGTCAATCCAACCCGTACTAAAAATGACCCATTTCACTCGTTACCCAACATGTCATACCCACCCATCTTGCCACAGATAGTTACTGCGTATTATGTGCACACAAGAAAAGAAGAAAACTAGTGTATAGGTTGTTACCTTCTGAAGGTATCTGCTTGGCCGTCTGCCTCAAAAGGAGGGGAACCATACAGAAACTCATAACAAAGAACACCCAAAGTCCAATTATCGACCGCATAATCATGAGGTCTATTCTCCACCATTTCCGGTGCTAAATAGTCTAACGTTCCACACATTGTGCGTCTCTTGTTCGTTGACTGAACAGACCACCCAAAGTCAGCTATCTTTAATCGACCCTGCAGTGAAATAAAGACAACATATCTCAAAACAGTGATTTTTAAATTATTCATCTTTTATATTTCTTTATAGCACATCTCAAAACATACCTCGTGATCAAGCAACAAGTTCTCAGGCTTGATGTCCCGATGGATAACATGCTTCTCGTGACAGTATGCTAATGCATGGGTAAGGCTCGCAATGTACTAAAGATCACCACCCATAAACAGATTATCAGAAGATGGATATAGAACAATAATAGAAAAATCCTTCAAAAAATATGAATTTGCATTTGTTGCAAAATGTGCACAACTACTTATTTTCGGCTGTTCACCTGTTCATGTTCATCTAGTGTGTATTATCATCTGCGAATTTTGGTTGAAGAATACACGTAACTTTTTATTTGTTCCATTTGAGTTATTGTACTGCTTTGTACATTTGCAACATTATAATATGGCTTTGTCTCCCGATTTGATAATTTGTAACCGATAAGCTTTGCGTTTTTAAATATAAATTTTAACATTTTTATAC
Source organism: Chrysanthemum seticuspe (assembly GCA_019973895.1). Taxonomy (NCBI): domain Eukaryota; kingdom Viridiplantae; phylum Streptophyta; class Magnoliopsida; order Asterales; family Asteraceae; genus Chrysanthemum; species Chrysanthemum seticuspe. The sequence goes on along the minus strand of BPTQ01000008.1, from coordinate 182,610,548 downwards.
AAAAATTTAACCATTATGTAAATCAATAACAAGCGTATATCTCTTTGCACCCACATAATAGTTAGAGAGAGGAGTATAAAAAATTACAGTGGCGGCTTTTTGTTCAGAGAAATGACCGGATCTTTGAAGCTCCCCATAGAGCTCACCACCATGAGCATATTCCAAGATTAAGAATATTCGTTCTGCATCGTGAAACCAGCCGTATAGTCTTAGAACATGTGGATGGTGGAGGCTAGTTTGGATCGTCATCTCTCGTTTAAGTTGGTGTAGTAGTTTATACTTTTCAATCTGCTCTTTGAATATCACCTTCAAGGCTACTATGTACTTGGTCTATTTAGAACACAAACATATCAAATATGTTGAATCAAACACTAATATTGAGGATATCATAGTGCCATAAGTGTATAATAGATATCTTATGTATGTGTTACCTTTGTCTCACGGGCGACGTAGACTCGGCCGAATTTTCCCTTTCCAAGAGGTCTTCCAACTTCAAAATCGTTAATAGACCAGTCTCGTTTCACTGATTCGGGAGCCATTACGGTTCTGTTTTTGTAAAAGACAATATCAGTTCTTTTGGAGTATATAACAAAAATTATCACTGGACTCACTAAATTCTATTCAAATTTCATTTTCCGTAATAAAAATTTAACTTCTAAAATTTCTATCCCAAATCTCAAACTTTCACACACACTTGTCCACTGAACGATTGTTCTCTCAGACTGAGCTATGTAGCAGCTGAAACTCTTCTAATAATCATTCATTTGTTATTTTATCATCTTTATGAGAAACAAAGCTTAAAAAGAGCTTTTAAAATAAGGCTGGAGGGGCTTATCATCACTTATAAAGGCTTAGGGGGGTGTTTGGGTAAGCTTATATTTAACACCTTATACATTCTCAAAACACTCTTAAGTAATGAAGGGTTCTGTGCATGTTGTCAGCTTAGTTTTAAGAGTATGCTATGATGGTTAACATGTAAGAAACCCGCACCAATTTACTCTGTAAATCAGGCATTAAATACTTTTTTGAGGCCATTGATACTTTCATTCATTCTCAGCACCTTCTTTTCTTTATAACCATCACTAATGACTTTACATGGCTCTGGTTCTTGACCTCAGGCTTTTGCAGCCTCTGAGGTCCGCCAGCTGGTTTGCTTTACCTTTCACTTATCATCTCTAGCTTATATTCTTCCTGCAACGGTTTTTAATGGCTTACTTGTTATTTTATAGATCAAGGCATGCTTGTGCTTTTGTACTTGATACAATATTTCTAAATACTTTGAAAGCTTCTTTAATAAATGGCTGCTATCTTTTTTTTCTTCGAATTTTGGAGACCTGAATTGTGATTTGCTAGGCTTTAACATAAGAAGGGAACTCTGGGTGAAAATATGTGAAGTTAAGTTTGAAATATGTAAAGGGGAGAGTCAGGATTGTGAAGCCAACGTGTTAGGGATACAAATCTTGTGGTCTGCCATAAGGTGTGAAATTGTGAGAGAGGCAATAAAAGACTTAAACTTAGTAATGCAATCTCTGAGGGGTTTGGATTCAGTTATTGTTATGAGAGTGAAGGTGGAGGAGCATCAGGTTGTGGGATCAAATCTGAGCTAGAGTTTGTAAGTTACCAATAACCCATTTGACCAATCCGCTAGTTTTATATACTGTCATATACGTACCAGATTGCAAATGGGTCAAAGGTAATGCACATGAAAAACAGACAAGTTCTGCCACTTTCTCCAATTTCGGCTCTAACCTGAGAGGAATGAGGATCGTCTAAATAAGCTAGTTGTATCTCCACCTTCTGAAAAGAGAGCAGCAACAGATGCATTATTTTCTTCTATCTTCTTCTCCTTCTTCCTCTAGGGCGGGACTAACCTTATTATCTCATTCCTCCACACACAAAAAATAATAACCCCTTTGAAACAAGCTAAACGCGTTTTTAGCTTTTTTCAAAACACAATAAGCTCCTACCTAACTAAACACCTTTTGCTTATAAACAGAACAAAAGCATAACTTACAAAAACAGCTTATTTCATCTTTTAAATAAGGTTTCTACCCAAACACCCCATAAATAAGGGGAAAAGTTGGTGGGTGTTTAACAAATCAGCTAACTGAAAATGTAATAAGCAATCTCAAACTGCTTATTACTAAAGACAACTTATTTCATCCTAGAAATGAACTTAACCTAGATAGATAGTATCAGATAACAAATCTGGAGACAAAAAATAGAAACCCTAACTGATAATTGAGCATCCAAACAGTTAATTAACGGTAAATTGAAATTAAAGAAACAGAATTGATGAACCTGAATGGGATCGCTAATTGTTGAAATGAATAGACCGGTTGTTTGGATTTTGGTTTTGGGGGCAAAATGAATTTATTTGAACTAGTTTCTTCTTTTCATTCCAATTTGCAAAACTACCCCTCCTCTAACCATGACTTTTTTCACTCAACAAGTCGCTTTTTAGTTTTTACTTTTTACCATTGAGGTTAATTTTTTTTAGGCTAGGCACAACAATGACCAAGGTCGAGCTGCCACATCAGTTTTTTTTTTTTCCGGCAATCTTCAGACGATTAAGCTGCCACAGTAGTAACTAAATTTTTTTTATTTTTTTTAAATTTTATTACTTATAGATACTCCTTCATTCACTCATCTTTACAAACCAACTCATAATTTATTTAAACACTAGATCTAAAAAATGTCTCAATCAAACACTCCCGACATTTATGAAGAAATAGTTATGACTCCACCGTCAGAAATCATTTCGTCATTTCTTACTGAGGAACCGGTTGAGAATCCGTTTATGCTTACCGGAGAAGAGCAACGACTACTTCTTCAGGATGAAGAAGCATTGAGAGAAATGGAAGAAAAAGCAGCACGAGAGGAAGCAGCTCTTAGGGAGCAGGTTGCAAGGGAAGAACAAGAGCGTAAGGACAACTTGTTTGATATTTTGGAACGAGAATGGGAAGAGAACAAGTTTGCGGACCATTCTCCTTACGACGATGGTTATCGCTCAGATTAATTCGTATTTTCATTTCCGTATCATAATTTGTATTTTCATTTTCATTTTCGTATCGCAATTTGTATTAATCTGTAATTTGTATTTTCATTTTTAATGTTTAAAGTTTTTTCAATTCCATATAAAAAAGGATTTAAATTTTTTAAAGTATTTTTTTTACACCTCAAACCAAACGGACACAAAAGTGATCTAGGTCGAAATTTTGATTTGGTCTTGCGTTTTTTCGTCTGACGACCGACCACGACCGAGTAGCCACAATGGTGGCGACCGACTCGACCGATGGTCGATCGAGGCACTCGACCGACCCATTGTACATAGCCTTATAAACAAAAAATATTGTTAATGTTTAATAAATTCTGACAATCATAAATTATTTGTTTTTCAGAAACTCCCACTCGCAAGAAATTAGTACTCTCTTCGTCCCATAATAATTGTCCACTTTGATTTTTTTTTTTTTTTTTTTTCAATTTTGACCATTAATATTTTTATTTATGTTATATAATACTTGACGAAACTTATACCAAATAAAAATATATTTAAAACCCAATCTATTCTATTATTTTTCATCAAGTATTATATTACAGATATAAAAATATTAGGGTCAAAGTTGAATAAAAAAAACTTTAAAAAATTAAATTGGACAATTATATTACTAGCCTTCTTCCAGCATAATAGCAGCATCTTAATATGAACCCAAATCTGAACATAAAGTATGAAACTTTACAAACCCATGTTCCTTGTAAACTCCAGTAGTTTTGGGGCCATAAAGGCTTACAAGAAACATAATTAGCATTTTGAACCAATGTATAAAGATAGATATATGTAACCACTTCAGTTGGCAGAATATACATATTAACATCATTTTTAGTCACTTGGCGTGGTTGTTGCAGAATGATGAACTTTTCCAATCATACGTTCCTGCAAAAATGAAGAAGAAAAGTTATGCATTTTTATTTCATGGTTATAAGAAAAACAAGAATTTAAGATGAATGTCGAACATCAGACAATGAAAATCGTTAACATGTATTATAACTTTATAAGACAGAGGGAGTATACATTAGATTCTGGGCCGGAAAACAAAAAAGAGCAGAGAAGTATGGATGACATTTATATCATACCTTCAAAAATATATCAAGCATGCTGAAAGAAGCTTTGTGTAGCACGTTCTAAAGATATAAAACTAGGTACTTGAGCATCTTCATCATCGTTTTCATCAATCCATCCATAACAAGGCTTGGGCCTACGAGTGCAGGCCTTTAAAGGGATGTGAGCCATATCACACACGGATCCTAAAAGACTCGAGTTTTCAGTAGATGGGATGCTAACTTTATCTTCAGAATGATCATCATCACTAACGTAGAATGGGCTGGATTGAATGAACTTTTTGTCCAAAGCAACATCCTTTGAGCATTCTTCATTCACCACTGCTACAAAAATATCGGCTAATAAAACTTACAAATGGGGATTATAGATTATTGTGGATTTTATTGAGAATTTAATACATAGCTTAAGGTAGTTTTGAAATCTTTTCTAAAACGCTTGATGAATTTATGAGTTTTGAGGTTGAATGGTAGTAATAGGTTTGACCTCAAACATCAAACTATCAAAGTATACCTTCTGTGGAAATAAGAGGAACTTGAATTGACTCTGCATTGGTGCTTTCCTGAAAAGATGCATCTTCAGCAGATACTCCATTCGACTCTGTAGTGACTAACTCATTCCCAGTGTTTTCGTGCTGAGATGTTGATGCATCCTGCAGAGCTTCAGCAGATACTCCATTCGACACAGTGGTGACCAATTCATTTCCAGTGTTTCCGTGTTGAGATGTTGACGCACCCTGCAAAACACTCACTCGAGAGCATTAATAAAGATCACAGATAAAGTTGACTTTTAAGGCCATACAGACTGCTTGTCAACCTCAATATTTATTTTCAAACTTATTATCGATATGAGCTTATTTGCTGTATTTAGTATTAAGTTGAGTAGAATCCGTTTGACGTCATATACTAGATATAGAAATTATAAGAGAGTAATGTTAGAATTGTGTAGCTATACTATTCACAATCATACCTCTAACAAAGTATGTGTATTTTCAGTTTCTTGTTCATCAAGAATTACATCAAGAAGGACCTTGTATGCGTCTTCTTCTATGAACCTCCATCCCTCGTCACCATACAGCTGCAAATCAGTACGCAACAGCAAAACACAATTTAGATCTTACGGTCCAGAACTATACAAAGACATAGAGTCATTGTATGTTATAGTAGTACTAAAGCACAATTACTATGTTCAATTAACATTTATACAATGTGATCATCAGCCTAAATCCTATGCGGATATGCCTCACATATCAAACACATTGAATTGAGCTAATTACTTTGCAATAACATGTAGAAAAATGTCAAATACAAATTAGGGCAAATTGCATAAGATACATATAAAAACAAGACCAATCTGGTAATTATAATATTTAATCCCCCATGGTAATTAAATTACAACCATGAGCTAGTTTGGTAATTACTACCATTTTTGCACCTATCAAGTAATTAAAGTTTGTGTTTGCTCCTAAATGGTTATTACTTCATTACACTACAGTTACCAAATTACCCAAATTCAAAAACTTTAGTTACCATACTACATAAAAAGTATAATTACCAAACTGAACCATCTCAGCAAGTAAGTGGCCGATGGGCCCTTTTTTGAGATTAACTATCAACTGCTACTCCTTTGCTATCTCTTAGTTTTCCTCTGTACATTATCATCTGAACTTAGTGGGTGTTTGGATTATCTTATTCTACGGGCTTATATGAAACTGGAAAGGCTCATAAGCTCACTCGTTCGGCTTATGAGCGTACTAACTTGAGATTATGGCTTATTTAAGTTCTAAACCTCAGCTAGATAAACTCATAAGCCTATATGCCCGAAAAATAAGCTAATCCAGACACCCCCTTAAATTTGTCAAACTCGACAATAATCTCATCTAGTTGATTTCAAACCATTAACACTACGATAAAATTTAGATTACAAATTATTATCAGAACATTGAAATGTAAACAATAAAGTTCCAGTTTGAAATTAACTATCAACAACTGCCCCTCTTTAATCTCTTAGTTTTACTCTATATACATTATCATCTTAGTTTAAGGGTGTTTGGATTAGCCTATTTTATGGGCTTATTTGAACTTGGAAAAAGCTCGCTAATGACTTGTTTAAGTTCTAAAGCTCAACCTGATAAGCTCATAAGCCCACCCAGAAAACGCGAGCTGATGTTTCGATATCAAAAAGTCCATAAGCCGGAAAAACAAACCAATCCAAACACCCCCTTAAATTAGTCAAACTCGGCAAAAACCTCGTCCACTTGATCTCAAACCATACACACTATCATTTTCCCAAAAATAAAAGTTAACCCTTACATCTTTCAGACCATATAATGTCATATATTAGTTTGACCATCAAAAAGTCAAAGCCCTATAAAATCCCTACCAAATCAAAATCTAACAAATACCCAATTCGATATACACATAACCATAATCTTTTGAACAAGTACTAAAAAATGACCAAACCTTTAGTAAATCTTGAAGGGCTTTCTTTATAAGTGGTTTAGAGAAACCATAAGCTGTCATATGATCCAGTGCAGCATCCATTCGGGTCAAACCCTTCTACAAAATCATTAAAAAGATTAGTTCAAAGTGTTATAAAGTTTAAAAGATTTATGGAATATTACTACCTTTCTTCTTTTGGGTGCCATTGAAACAAGGGTTTTAGCAGGCACAATATGTGTGTTTGTGAAAAAATAAGGGTGAAAGAGTATTTGTTGGTATAATGTTTGTTGTGCATGCGATTACAATTTACAAGGACTGGCGTGGCCCTTACTCTTCGATTCCTTTTTTTTTACCAATAAACATTTTGTTTTTGACTGGCTATAGCGGTGACCTATTAGTTAGGCTGCCCATAGTCATAATCTGGGTGCATATCAGCTTTCTTTCTATAAATTTGTGCTGCATTGTATATTGGTGTTATAGGTGCCAACGTAGTTGACTTTATATTGTGTTATCTGTTTTTGTGTTTTTTATGAGTGAATGTGTTTTTTCTATGACGTGTTATAAGATATTAATAAAGGGAGTGTTTATTTTATAGGGTAAATGGTGACGTGGCAATGCTTATAAAACTTATAAGGTGCAACTACACCCACCACTCTTATAACTGCAAGATGCGAGTATGATATTTGTTACAAGTTACAGTAGTAAATATAAATGTAATATAAACATAAAATTTTAATAGTTAGACGAGCCTTTTATTATCGTTTTGTTAAAAGTGTTTACAAAAATCAAAAGCTAACAAACAAGCTTTCAAGCATATTAGGCACATGTTTTTATCGAACATTAAATTATTTTTAATGAAAAAATTATAGACATAGTATATTTATTTACTCAAATATAAATGATGTGTTACGTTTGAGGAATTTTTTTAGTCGTTTTAGGTCTTTTCTAAACCAATTCGTATAACATGAACCCGTTTGACTCGTGCCCGTTTAAGCCCGTACCCGTTTAAGCCCGTGCCTGTTTAGCTCGTTGCTTGTGGCCGTCCACCTCTAGGTATTTGTTTATTTGAATGGGGTATATCTTGTCTCTTCTTCAAACATACAGTACTTAAGTCTTTGTGGGTGCAAACGGGTAGACTAACATCTTGATCTGCCACCTTTGAGTGGTACGAATACCTGCTCTGGTTTACCCTAGTCCACAGGCTTGGTGCTCGTTGTTTCTTAAATTCAAAGTCTTATTTATCTATCTAGTATCTAAAAAAAAAATGGACCATTGATGGAACAAGTTGAGAGAGACCCACAATTTGAATGATGTTTTATGTTTATTTTTTTCTTTTTTTCTTTTCTTTAATAACTTATAATTATAAAGAGGGGCCCACTAGATACTCATTTTTATTGATCCAAACAACAATCTTGTAATTGATATATTCATTGTCATTCCATACTATACCAATACTCATACCTATTGTTATTCATGGCAACAAATCAAATGGACCCTTCGCTTTGCCTCTTCTACTAAAAAAAACAATATAGCCACTTAATGGATTGTTAATGTGTCACGTCATACTAAAGGTGTAACTTAATCGAGTTAACTCGTGAGCTACATAGTTATCTAAAAAAGTATTCCAAATCAACCCGAAAGAGAGGATGAGCGTCAATTTCATTTTAAAGTTTTTTTTTTTTTTTTTTTTTTTTTTTTTT
>BPTQ01000008.1:182570779-182602280 GCA_019973895.1 Chrysanthemum seticuspe | reverse complement strand
TTTTTTTTTTTTTTTTTTTTTTTTTTTTTTTTTTTTTTTTTTTTCGGAAAATTTTCTCAAATGGTTTTAGCTGTAAAACTCACTCGTTTGGTAAACGAGAGGTTAAGTAAAGTGGGTGAATAGGAGTGATGTTCTGTTTCTTATACCTCTCGTTTAATAAACGAGAGGGAGAATTAACGATAAGCAGAGCGATGTTTTGTTTCTTGTAATTCTTGTTTACGAAACGAGAGAAAAGATTAACGAGAGGCGGAGCGATGTTCTGTTTCTTGTACTTCTCGTTTACGAAGGAGCGGGGTACAAACGAGCGGATTTCACAACCAAAACTATTTTGCCCAAATTTACCAAGTAAAATCATGTCCACTTTCGTTTTTTTTTTTTTTTTTTTTTTTTTTTTTTTTTTTTTTTTTGAGTGTGAGAAGTGTTTATTGTGGTAATTGAATTTTAAAAGTTTTTTACATCACTAACACAATTTGATATATGACTAGTTTAGTGGACCAAGCTTAATTGTGGGCATGAGCCCACTCAACCAATGTATCGTCTAACATTATTAGATTACTAGTTTAATGAACCAAGCTTAATTGTGGGCTTGAGCCCATTCAACTAATGTATCGTCTAACATTATTAGATGACTAGTTTAATGAACCAAACTTAATTGTAGGCTTGAACCCACTCAACTAACGTATTGTCTAACAACACAAAGCAAATTTTCAAATTAAACTCAAACTTACTCCAAATCAACATTTAAGTCAAGCTCCATATAAATATATCTAACTTGCAACACTAAAAAACATCATCAATCTAGGTATAGTGGTGATCAACATCATCACTGCCAACTCAACTTCACTCTACTATCAACATCACCATAGTGTAAAAAAATAATCAACTTCACTACCCGAACATATCCCACTTAAACACAATTTTACCCCGCAAACAAAAATCATACACACATCACATGTGAACAAGTGACTCTACCAATCAACCGACTTCTTCACATTTTCCATGACCGACGCGTACGTCGGTGGTATCCGTTTTAACCAACAATGAGTCTAGGGGGAGGGTGTCACACCCCCAATTTACCTGTTTTGCAGCGGAATGGAATTCCTGGGGGATTGACTGTCATAGCACCACATCACAGTTATATTGAACGACCTAAAGTGTCGTTTTAAAAAAAACACATCGTTGGATATTTCATAAAAACAATCAGAGTACAACATCGGTCCCAAAAGGTTTACAAAGTTTGCGGAAATACAAATATGTTACAAATCCAAACGATGTTTTGAAATAAAGTGCCATAATGTACATAATGTAAGTCGACGCCGCGACTCAAAATGTAGGTCCCTAAACCATGTCATGATGTTAATGCCTCAGTTACCTGAAAATACATTGCTAAAAACGGTCAACAATAATGTTGGTGAGAAATCATAGGTTTATGTAAATGTTTTATACGACTACACAAGTATTGATCAGGCATGACAATCCAGTCACGTAAAAATAATGTTACAATTGCTCTAAGCCCATGACCCCGAAACTAGACTGTTCAATAATGTATGCCCCTGCAGAGTGTTTGCCAGACAACTCCGTAATGTAATCAAATGAAATGCATCCGTTTGCCTGGTTGGGATTCACCAACCCGGATGGAGGCGTCACCCTCGATAGATCTATCCACTCATCCTCGCTTCAAAGATTAACGGTTCATGTTCAAGTAATGGGGACTTTCAAATTGGCAATTGTGGTAACTTAAGCAATGTAATGAATTTAACATACTTGGTATCGTACAAAAAAAATGTAGTGCAATGTATTCTCCCCCGTGGGTTTGAAAATAATCGAAAGCATGTAAAACGGGGCTATGAAAACTCACTTGGTAAACTGGAATAATGGCAAAAGTGAGTACACTGAGGTATAATATGATTCGTCAACCGGGACCTATTATCAATGATATGATATGTCATGAGTTGCAATGTAATGTTATGCATGCACTTCGTATGTTATTTATACCATTTACGGGTTTTGAAAATATTACTCGTCGTCGAAAAATACTCTTTTGACGTCTTGACCAATTAAAAATGACTTTACATGTTTTTACGTCAAAATGTCATCCTACAATGGTTTTATAATGATTTTTGGTGAAATTACAACTTTTCGTCGCAAAACAATGTCGGCGGAATTTTCATGAAATCAACAAAAATGGCTCCGGAAAAATAGTCGTAAAACGGTGTACGTCGGTCGTTAGAGAACGAACTCGACGGTTTTGGAAAGTTTGTATCGATATCTAGAAGTTTCAGTTCAGGAGTTTTCGTTCAAAAGGTCTCGATCATAAAGATATCAAAGGTTAAAGATGGTGGTTTTTGCTAATTGTGTGCAGAAAATGAGTTTCGGCCAAGTTTGAACATCCGTAATTTATTTACTGTAACTCCGCTTTACAAACGGCTTTTTGTTTTGAAAAATATGGCCGGTGAACTTGATTTTACTAGAAGACATTTCGTTCTAGAAAGTTTCTCATCATGGTTAAAAAAAAACTGCCGCAAACATAGCCCTTACAGCTAATGAAATACTTGAATCGTAGAAATAATATAATTTTTCAGAAAATAATAGTTACGGCAAGTTTATGAAAACGTGCATATCTTTGTCGTTTTAAATCCGTTTTCTACGTAAAATATGTCCTTAGCTTCGTATCGAAGTAAACTAATATATTTTTGACTAGTTGAAATAATTTGTGAAGCTTAAGGCTCGTTTTTGACCCGAACAAACTAAAAACTGCATGCTGAAATTTCTGAAAAGTGTACGTTTCGTCGTCAAACTTTAAAAATCCATAACTTCTTCGTTATAAGTCCGTTTTTATCCGTTCAAAAGGCCACGGATTCGTTTTAAAGTATATTTTCTAAATATCAAGGCCAAAGTTTCGTACCAACAATAGGTTTTTCCAGAAATTCAAATTAAGGACAGAACCTATTTATATAGTTATCGAAAATAGTTTTTCTCGGACAAAACCTATTCTAATCCCTTCAAATCAACTCCAAAGCTAATCTAATCCTACCATACACCTTCTTAGGGTGTCATGGGTTCCTAATCACCATCAAGACCAAAGAATATCATGGGAATAATTATAGGATGACTATAAATATAAATATAACTCTAAAATCATGAAATAAATGGTATAAATTACATAACATGCATATAAGCTCCAAAAATGAAAAGATTCATATGAAAATGAAAAGGAAACATGAAAATGATAAAAACATGCTTACAAGTGATAGTGATGAGGAGAAAGTAACAAGGATTAGCCTAAATACTCTTGGTTTTTATTTCAAAACCTTATATAGAGTATATACTAGATTGTTATAACACTTGTGCTTGATAAAAATTTTGATCCCCTTTGAAGACCCTCTTGTGGCCGGTTATGATGAAGCAAAAGAGAGAAAAGAGACTTTGCTAACACTTTGTGAAATGAGAAGTGAATGAGAAGAAATAATAGATGTAAGACTTTTGTATAAGTGTTGAGACATATAATAAATGAACCATGCCACAATTAAATGACACCCTTCCCTTGGGCGTTTTTTGTGGATCATGTTTCCCAAATATATATATATATTTTTTTTTTTTTTTTTTTTTTTTATATATAATGTGTTGTGTAATTATTTGATAAAAGGTATAAGTAATATGTGTAGGAAAATGTATAATTAAAGGTAAATGGTAACTTTTTGGTACAAGTAAGTTTTTAATAGCTCAAAATAGAATGTATTGAGATAATAAAAATTGTAAAAATACATTCCTTGTGAAATTTAAGAGATAAAATAATTATCGTACAATTTTTAAGAAGAACGACGTAATAATTCAACTTTTACGATTAATATACCAAATAAATTTGAAACCATAGGAAAACTAAAAATATAGTTTTTATGAACTAGATGTAAGTTTAAAAATACCTCGGGATCATTTTTGAAAGTAACGGGTTAAATATTTAAAATAATAACTCACGCGTATAAAGTGAAATGAAATGTCGTGAATGAACTTATGAGGTGCAAATGATGTCAATGGAATGTAGACTAATCTTAGTCCATATGAAATGTACGTGATGTTATGATCATGAATTCGCCTCTAAACCTTCAAGGTTACGCGAATTTGAAACAAGTAAACCAAGTTTACTATAAATGTTGAAATAATGAAACATAAATTGTGTCGAGAAATGACCTGAAAGTACGGGTTGTCACAGAGGGAGACAACTAACAGTTTTTTTTTGTATAACATTTTTCCCTTTAGTGCAAACAAATGATATACTAATATTTACATTTGTATCGACTATTTTCTCAACTCGTGTGGAGGTAAACTCATAAATATCAAGTGGGCCAGTGCTAGTCTTGATTAATGGGTAAATAAATGAGGTTTTATCTGTTTACATAACTCTTGAAAGGCGAGTCTTTGATTAAAATATACACGTTCTAAATGTGATATCCCGTGACCACTTACGACGTTTTCCATGGCCAACTTCATACATGTATGGTGAGAAGTGAGATACGTACTCTATACCTCTTACAAAAAAAGTTAGACGCCTTATTGTTAGGTCACTTGGTGGTGTTTACTAATTTTGAACCGATTATTGATATGAGTTTGGTTCAATAAAGATCAAAGAAAAACTAAAGATCAAATGAACCATTCTCAACCATTCATTTTTTCATCAAAACAATAAAATAAACTTTCACATTCATTTTTAAAAACTAAATATCTCACAAACCATTGATCGTTAGACGAAACTAATCATACCATCACGACAAGCATAAATTACCTTTAATTTGATATCCCACATCATATACTGTTAGGGTTTAGGTTTTTAAGGTTTAGGGGTTTGACTTTTTTGGGTTAAGCTTTTTAGGGGTTAAGGGTTTAGGTTTCTTAGGGTTTAGCGGATAGGGTTTAGGCTTTTTTGGTTAGCAATTAGGGTTCTAGGGGTTTAGGGTTTTTTAGAGTTTAGGGTTTAGGATTTAGGGTTTTTTTAGGGTTTAGGGGTTAGGGTTTTTAGGGTTTGTAGTTTAGGGGTTGTGTTAACACAAAATAGTATTTTAAAATTTTTTATTTATAGTGTAATATATCGAAACCAACAAAAAAACGATAAAAAATAAATTCGTCGAAAGTATACGATATTGGATCTCTATAGAAAGATAATTTTATTCTTGTCGCAATGGTATAATTAGTTTTATCTAACTATTAACGGTTTGTAAGATATTTACTTTTTAAATATAAGGGTGAAAGTGAATTTAATTAATTTGATTAAAAATGGGTGGTTGAGATTGATCCATTTGATATTTAGTTTTTATGTGATCTTTATTGATCTCACCCCTTATTGATATTAGATTTCTGAAGAAAACTAATCTTGGTTAACATTGTGTTTAAAGGTTTAATAACGATAATCGGTTCAAACTGAAGAGCATAAGAGGGGAGGGAGTGGAAGCGGGTTGGGGGTCGGTGCCGATCGGGTAGATCGGTAACACCGCCCCCACCCTATCGGTTAGGGCAAATCGGTGAAGAAGTCGGGTTGGGAAGCCGAGCGGTGAGGAGCAAAAATGTGCAACGGCCAGTTGCATTAATTTATTTTTTTATTTTTTTTTTCATGTCTGTATATATATATGTAGGTGGACATGGAGGTTGCAGGTCTGTATATATATATATATATATATATATATATATATATATATATATATATATATATATATATATATATATATATATATATATATATATGTGTGTGTGTGTAATGGAGAAGACAATGGTTTGTATATATGTATTTTATATTTAACTTTTTAATATATAAGTAATTTATATATTAAACCTTATAGTATATACATGTTTAGATTTTAAACCTTATAGTATATACATATTTATATTTTACTTTTTCTAATATGTTTTTATTTTTAATAATATGTATTTTAATTTTTAATGAAATGTTATGTTTTTATTTTAATATTGTTTGTGATTTTATGTATTAAAAATATATGGAAAAAAAAGAAAAAAAAGAAATTGGGTAGGATTGGGTACCACTCCCTCCACTTTGGGTAGTGTTAGGGTAGAATTGGGTAGTTTTGAGTTGGAGGGTTTTTATTGGATAGAGGTGATGTGACAATTTGGGTAGTGTTGGGTATTAGGTGACCACTCCCTCCCCCTAAGTTATTTATCAATATCGAGCTGAAATTCAATACTAGAGGTGGCAAAATGTGCTCAGAAGCAAAAAGATAGGCTAAATGGGCACATTTTAAAAGATTTTGGCACATTTAGCCCCATTCTTTTTTTGAAATGGGCACATATAGCCCATTGAAAACTTAAATGGGCACAAACGGGCACTTTATTTTCTTCTCAATTGTTGAACATTAACGATCGTTTTAAAGATTTTTTTTAGATAATATATTTTAAGTTTTTTTAATATAAATAAAATAGTACGTTAAAGGAATTTATTTCGTCGTTTTAGGTATTTTATTAAGCGATTTGTATAACATGTGCCCGTTTAGCCCGTGCCCGTTTAAGCCCGTGCCCATTCTAGCCCGTGTCCGTTTTAACCCGTGCCCGTGCCCGCCCTGCCCGCCCGTTTTGCCACCTCTATACAATACTTTTGCAATTTTGGCCAAAGCTGGCTTTTTATATTGGGCTTCTTATTAAAGAGGAAACCCAAACTGAAAAAAAGCCCAATCCTTAAACTCTTGTTTGGTAACTATCACCACCGCCGTAGATACAACATTTTCCGGCAGCCGTGAATCTGTTTTCATTTCTTATTTACAAACTTCATAACGTAAGCTACTTATTATTATTAATTTTATTTATTTTTATCTTGTAATTCGAATTGATAGTTAACTAGTTATAGAAATGTAAGGATGTCTTGTTTCAGTTGCAGGACTTGTATGCATATGTTAAAGCTGTTTGATAAGCTCTTATTAGCTTATTTTGAAAGAAAAAAAAAGTGCTATTCGGATTCATTATCTGTTTGTTGTAACAGAATCTTATTAGCTTATTTTGAAAAAAAAAAAATAATAAATAAGTCTAGGGTAGTGTTTAATTAAGCTCTTGTTACGCGGCTTATTCCGATTCTTGGATAATTTTTTATAAACTAGTCCAAACACTCAGCAAGAGCTTATTCGTCATAGGCCCTAAGTTGCTTACTGAAAATAAGCTTAAACCCAAAGTATTAAAGTTAGGCATATTACCTAGTTTTTTCTATATTGCATTTTTTTTTTATTGAAAATAAGGTTAAACCCACAAATAAGCTCGGGTGTTAGTATATTTGGCTGGCCAAGCTAATGAACATTACCTAGTTTTTTGGTCATAAATTTATCAGAACACTCATTAAGAGCTTTTATGAGCTTATACATCATAAGCCATAAGTTGCTTATTGAAAATAAGCTTGAACCCACAAAATAAGCTTAGGCAAATACCCTCTAAATGAAAATTTTGCTTATGTATAATGCTAATGTTGTTGGTAGATATTGTGATTGATCTTAGATTGTATATGTCTTTCTTTTTATTGTTATTTGATGCTTAGTAAGTGAGGCGGTATTTATCGGTTTTTAGAATACTAGCAGCTGATTATAGAACAACTTACTTTGCTATAACTGAATGTTGCATAATAATGTACGCGACTGTTTTGTTGACCTGTTCAATTGTTTTTGGATAATAGTTCCAAGTTTCATGACTGCTCAGAACTGGAACTAGATCACGGAAGATAAGGATATGTGGAAGTAACTGAAATTAAGAATGAAGGCTCTTGTTCTAGGCCGAGGTATGCATCTCTAATAGTTACATCTTTTTTGAGTTTCTGACAGACATAGCTTGAGAGCGTTTTGTCAAGCTTATTTTATCGAGCTGTCATAATCTTAGCTATTATTTGAAGCTCAAGTTAGATTGCTAATTACTTGTTTATGCCTTATTGTAGGGAAGTTATGTCACTCTAGTTCAAGGTGTTTGGAATCTGTTGTTCTGTGTGAGAGGTTATTATCGTCGTACGATGGGCCTTTACATCTGCAACGAAGAGGTATTTCTTCTATAGGTGAACATAATCAAGATCATATTAGAACATTTGATGGAAGAAGCCAAAGAGTTGACTCCGTGTGTCAAATATTGGAGGGTGATCAATGGGGGTCGTCTTTGGAAAATGCGTTGTCTAAATGCAATGAAAGTACACAAAGTGATTTCGTCATTAGTGTTATAAGAAAACTTAAGGATGTAAATCTTGCGGTTAATTACTTAAAATGGTCCGAGAAGAAAACCAATCAACCACATTGTCCTGAAGCATATAATTCGCTCCTTATGGTAATGGCGAGGAGTAAGAAGTTTGATCAAATTGAACAAGTTTTTGAAGAAATGAGTCTTTCTGGTTTTGGCCCATCCAATACTTCATGCATAGAGCTCGTTGTAAGCTGTGTCAAGAGTCGTAAGTTAAAAGAGGCGTATGATCTGATCCAACTTATGAGAAAATTCAAGTTTCGCCCGGCATTTTCTGCTTACACAACTCTAATAGGAGCTTTATCCACTGTGCATGAACCTGATCTCATACTCGCACTTTTTCACCAAATGCAAGAGTTAGGTTATGAAGTACACGTGCATCTTTTTACAACTGTGATCCGTGTATTTGCTAGGGAGGGTAGGGTTGATGCTGCTCTTTCTTTATTGGATGAAATGAGAAGCAACTCTGTTGAAGGTGATATCGTTCTGTATAACGTCTGTATTGATTGTTTTGGTAAGGCGGGAAAAGTAGATATGGCTTGGAAATTTTTTCACGAAATGAAAGTTCATGGAATCATGCCTGATGATGTGACTTACACTAGTATGATCGGTGTTCTATGTAAAGCCAATAAACTCAATGAAGCAGTTGACTTGTTTGAACAAATGGAGCAACATAAAAAAGTCCCCTGTGCATATGCGTATAACACCATGATCATGGGCTATGGGATGGCCGGGAAGTTTGATGAAGCGTTTCAGTTACTTGAGAAACAAAAACAAAAGGGTTCAATTCCAAGTGTTGTTGCATACAATTGTATTCTCACGTGTCTTGGAAAAAAAGGGAAAGTAGACGAGGCGTTGACTTTATTTGAGGAAATGAAAAAATACGCTTCGCCTAATTTATCAACATATAATATACTCATAGATAATCTTTGCAAGTCTCAGAAGCTTGACATTGCGTTAAAGATTCAAGACTCCATGAAAGAAGCAGGTTTGTATCCCAATATTTTAACCGTAAACATAATGATTGATCGACTGTGTAAGTTTCAACAACTTGATGAAGCGTGTGCCATATTTGAAAATATTGATCATAAAGCGTGTCCTCCAACTGATTACACTTATTGCTCACTGATAGAGGGACTGGGTAGACACAGTAGGGTTGATGATGCTTATAAGCTATACGAACGGATGAAGGAAAATGGTATAATTCCAAATGCTGTTGTTTATACGTCTTTAATCAGAAACTTCTTTAGGCTAGGAAGAAAGGAAGATGGTCATAAGATTTATAAAGAAATGATTCGTGGTGCGATCATTCCGGATTTAACCCTTTTAAACACTTATATGGATTGTGTTTTTAAAGCTGGTGAAACTGAAAAAGGTCGAGCTTTATTTCAAGAAATCAGGAATCACGGTATTGTTCCGGATGCCCGAAGCTACTCGATTCTAATACACGGGTTAATAAAATCTGGCCTTGCTCGTGAAACCAGCAAGTTATATAATGAAATGAAGAAACAAGGTTGTGTGTTTGATACACTCGCGTATAACACTGTTATTGATGGGTTCTGCAAATCGGGTCAAGCAAATAAGGCTTATCAACTTCTAGAAGAAATGAAAGTGAGGGGATTTCCACCAACTGTAGTGACATACGGGTCAGTAATTGACGGGCTTGCAAAAATTGACCGCCTTGATGAAGCTTACATGCTTTTTGAAGAGGCTAAATCAAAAGGTGTTGAGTTAAATGTTGTTGTGTACAGTAGTCTCGTTGACGGGTTTGGGAAAGTAGGTAGAATCGATGAAGCGTATTTAATTATGGAAGAGTTGATGCAGAAAGGACTGACACCTAATGTTTACACATGGAATTGTTTACTTGACGCATTAGTGAAAGCAGAGGAAATTGATGAAGCACTCGTATGCTTTAATTCAATGAAAGATTTGAAGTGTATTCCAAATGCTATCACATACAGTGTTATCATAAATGGTTTATGTAAAGTTAGAAAATTCAACAAAGCGTTTGTCTTTTGGCAAGAAATGCAGAAACAAGGGCTACAACCGAACGTGATCACTTATACAACAATGATTTGTGGTCTTGCAAGAGCTGGAAATGTATTAGAGGCTAATCGTCTTTTTGATAGGTTTAAGAAAAGTGGCGGTATTCCTGATTCGGCTTGTTATAATACTATGATAGAAGGACTTAGTGTATCAAATAGGGCAATGGAAGCATACTCGTTATTTGAGGATACTAGATTGAAAGGATGTAATGTATATCCCAATACTTGTGTTGTACTTATGGATTCGTTGCATAAGGCTGAGTGTCTTGAGCAAGCAGCGATTGTGGGTGCTGTGTTGAAGGAAACTGCTAAAGCTCAGCATGCTTCAAGGTCTATGTAACAACATCAATTTTTTTTGTAAGGTTTGTTTTTCTTTGCCAATCATGTGTAGTAGCATTTTTGACATGCTTTTACAAAATAGTTTTAAGTTTTGTTTAACATGAAGGTATTTAGTCTTGCTTAGTTTTATTCTTATGATACTTTATATGTATCGGTTTCTACTGTTTTATAGTTTTTTCTACCATTTCAGTTTGGAATATGCACAAATCTTTATTAAGATAGACCACAAGTTGATATATGAAAGATGCATTCAAAACTGATCGCTATTCAGTTAGAAGTGGCAAGTTTGGCCCAAATTGTCACTTTTCATTGATCCTTTGGTTTTGTTGGGGGTGACATTGCAATATCGCATATCCAAATGTGTCGAAGTGGGCTAGAGTAAAATACTTGCATTAGCATTATCTGGTTATACAACGCCCAAAGTGCCATAGTCCTGCAGACACAAGTCCCTCAATGATCATCTATTTGGTCGATTGATCATCTTCTGTGCTCAAATCCCCTCGACAAGTTCCATCTCTACTCAAATCCTTACGTGAATCATCTTCTTGAGTCGAGTTCCTTTACAAGCAGATTGTCATCCTCCACCTGTACTCATCATTTCACACCATCATCCTGTTTGTTGGATACATTGAACTAATTACATCAAATAGGAGCAAATAGTAATTTTCTTGTAGCTGGGGTCTATGATGCCATAAATACTTTTTATCTTTGAGTGGCAACAAGTAACTAAAACAAAAGCAAATAAGTATTAAATTTCATTCAATCGGTAAATGTTCATTTGGACATTCTAGGTTATGTCGGCCAATAAAAATAAGAAAAATGATTGTTGTGTTTACTAATCAAGCCTACAAATGAACAAGAAAAATGATTGTTCTCACTATAGTAAAATTTGAGAAATAGATATGCCTTCAAGTCTATGGAGTACAAAGTATAAACTATTGCTTTAATAACTTTTTGGTTAATCTGGCTCTAAACTAAGCTTGATAAATATATTGTTTAATAGACAGACACTTTCAAATACTTTTGACTATTTTAAAAAAAAATTCTTTTACGTTTTTTTTTCAATATCGAAATTTGCATGACATATCATATGTGATTAGATTATGATGGTATAACATTAGTTTAGGGAAAATATTATTTACATGTCAAAAGTTTCTCGCATAATAAGTGACAAATTCAATTCATTTATCTTTTTATTGAGAAAAAAAGGAGACTAATCAATATTTTATATAAAAAATGCAATTGCACTCGTCTTTTGATAATTTACATATTTCATGAATCGTTATTTTTAAACAAAACAAATTATACCGTCATGAATGAAATTTTATTATCTTTTAATAGACAGACACTTTCAAATACTTTTGACTATTTTTAAAAAAATTTCTTTTACGTTTTTTTTTCAATATCGAAATTTGCATGACATATCATATGTGATTTGACAATGATATGAAAGTTTAAACACTAAAAATTTTTACTAAAATTGGCATAAATATTTGTGTATAAATCAAAGACTTTCTCTCTTTTTTACAATGAAAATTACACATTCGTGACTTTTCAATCATATATCACACACTATATATGGATTACAGATTATAGCAGTTCATTTATGAAACAATGACATGTGATATAAATCACATGTGGTAATAATCACATGCGATTTTTTGTGTTTTTATCCAACTTTGACTAATTAACCGCACTAATGTACAATTCAAAGTATAATGTGTTTTATATAGTTAAAAAGCTATGAATGTCTAATTTTTAGGAAAAAAAATGATAAAACTTCTAGAATCATGTAGAAAAAGTTATGTTCATTTTACTATGAATAAGGATCCTCTCATATTTATTTGAACATGAGAGGTAAAGTTACATCATCTGATTGTACATTACCATTATTGTAAGACATTTATTTTATTTTAATTCAAATGTACACTCAAATGATGCACAACTTTACCTCTCATGTTCAAATGAACATGAGAGGATTCTCATCGTTTTACTATATGTTTAAATATTCGACTATTCAAATTAGTATTTAATCACATGTGATTTCTCGTGCTTGTTTTAACAACGAAAAAAAGAATAAAAAACGTGAAAAGTGACAAAAAAAGTTGCCGAAAGTATATCAAAGTGTCCGTTTATTGAAAAGATAAAAAAATGTATGTCGTGACGGTATATTTTGTTTTGTCTATCGATTAACGGTTCATATTTAAATTATAAAAAAAAGTTTACTTGGAATTTTTTATTAAAATATTAATTAATCTCTTTTAGAAGACAAATGATTTAGATTTGTCCTTTAGTACACAAAGAAATCTTTGATATATAAATAACTAGCTTAGAGACCCGTTGACACCGGGTTATCTTTTAAAGAAATAGATAAATGAGATGATAATAAAAGTAATAACGTAATTTTGTTAAATTTAAAATATGTGTGAGTCACATTCGATTTACAACCATACATAAATCTGTTTTCATAAATCAAAAAAAATCTATCCGTTTTAGCAATATCCAAGGGCTTACCTGAAAGTTGTATATATTGTCAAATGATGCCCATACTCTCGCAGAAGATTCTTCTGTACCCCTTTTGTCATCCTATCCAGTAAAAAATTTATTCATGTGAGTCCACGTCTTGCAAAAGTTGAAATATACAAAATTTAACATGAAGATATATTATTAAGTGTTATAGAAGCTCTAAAACCAGTCACTTTAACCCACTTGATCCCATGTCTTTTTTATAGCAAACGATATACTGACCCATTCCAACCCATATATTGTTATGTACCTAAGCTTGGTCGGTATAGTAAGAGCATCCAAGTAATAATATTTTATCCTTCAACTCTCCTGTATATGTATAAGTAACAACTTGATAATCCAAATATGAAAACTATAAATGAGTCTTTGCTAACTAATTTATTCCATTAAGCACGAAAAGGTTAATTAGACTAAAAACTAACATAAACTCAACTAACCAACCAAATATTAGCATCATTAGCATCAACGTAGCTCAAACAATATATTAAAGATATGTATAAGAAACATAGCTTGAGAAACACATAATTTGAATGACTTTGTTAGCCACTTAACCCTTTCAAAATCCAATACAAATAAAAAGAGAGATTCTTAATACTTCATCTAAACATGACTTATATGAACAAATTCAATATTTACACACTTGTTTTCACATTACAACATTGTTCTTTACTTCTTCAGTTGTAATGAGTTCTTTGGCTTGCTCATATGTTGTCTCTCCATAAGCAATGTACGAAGATACTTCTTCATCAGCAACGATCTCCTATTACATTTTTTTAGCATTTTAGTGTGAGAGACCGGAGACGTTACAAACGCCAATGACAAAATATAATATATTTATATGTAGATTCAATAAGCAATACCAAACGACACATATATAAGCCAAGCACTTTTGTGAAACAATGAGAGACAACTTGTAGACATAGGCTAAGGCCAGGAACAGTAGTAACGGCGACTGCAGAAAGATCAACCTCTGTCAAGTTAGCTTTATCAAGCGCATACCGCTCCAAATCTGTTTCCTTTCATTAGCCGCTCCAAACCTGCTCCGATTACTGTTTCAATTACATAGACTATTTGAATTTAGTTAATCTGGGTTGTTTGATATAGGTTAAAAATGGAGGCTCAGATCGGTAAGAATGTGCTGGAACAAATAGGGGAAAACCGCTATGGCTACATTAACACAAAATAACTAATGCACCCCAAAGAAATGTTTGAAATATGCAAGATTTCATTCACAAAATTCTCCCCAAACATTTCAAATATTCATAAAATTCATAAGTTATTCATAAGAACACTTGAATATTTGCAGATTTCAAACATTTTTTTGGGGAGCACATAATAACAATGCAATATAGCTCATATAAATATACCATGGATGCGAAGTTACGAAGCTCGCCATGCCACGATGCAAATAATTTCAGTTTCGTTCTAGTCCAACCAGCTAGCGCCAAAAACCCAGACACCAAGATTAGCAGGTGCCACACACCCGAATACCTATAAGACTTTAAAATTTGCTTTCTTTTAGTGTAACCGATTTATCACAAAAGACAACACTTTCAGCAACCATTAACTATAATATACATTCATCAAAAAAAATTTGTCTCACAAATAAATCTATAAATCAGAAAATGTAATAGCCACCCCAAATTGTAACATACGCATCTGCTGTATTTAGCTCCCATCAGTATTTTTCCTACGATTGAAACGTTTTCGTTAATTCAACTATTTATGTACACTAACTTGCAGGCAACAACGACACAAAGTATCTCTAAAATAATGCTAATAAATAACAAAGTGAAAAAGGTAGTATAGTTACATGGGTTGTATGTATAAAAGTGACTTTCAGACTGAAGTGTTTCAAGTCAGCCTGACCCATACTCACCGGTAAAAAACGAACCTATTTTCACCCGTTGCAGAACCTTGCAGGGCCACCCATGTCAACCCCTCTTACAAATGCAAGAAAAGCACAACCTTGCAGCCTTGCACAGAACAGCGGACTGCAAGTTTGCACAACCTTGCACAAACTGACCCGTGTAACCCGCAGAAAGCCGTCACCAATTAGCGAACCTGAGAGCGATATTGTTGAACCTGTGAGAAATATAGTGAATGATTAGAGTGAAGCACAATTACATTGACCAAACAGTTTTATCGCTACAACATGTCAACTCATTTTACCAATTATGAGAACATTCTGATTATGTGGCCAGAGGTTAACTTCCAAAAATCATATTTAATTCCAATACTTGTTAACAATTGGTAACTAAATTTTCTATGAAGAAAAGACAGTATTTGAGTATCAATGTTTGAGTCAAAATCACATACGTTTGGTATAATTTAGCTACATAAACCAATTACCTTGATTAGTATTCTCAAGATTAATTTTTTTTACAGGTAGTAACAAACTACAAACTTGCAAAAGAATTTTTACCATTAACAACACATGAGAAAGTAATTATGATCCTAAGGTGTGTTTGTAAATGCTTATTTCAAACTATTAATTTGTTTTTAAAAAATGAGCGTATCACTACTTTATAATAAGCAGGTAAGAATTATGTTAAAGACTTAGGATTGCTTATCCACTTAAAGATCATGTAATCACAGTCAAGTGACAAAGTCAAACGCATCTTATAAATGAAATAGCGGCAAGCATGTGTCTCGATTTACTTAAGTTGTATATCTCCTACTCAAGCTGGACTTGAGAAATGCCTGGGAAAACAAACAACCCAAATTGTTCATTCCCCTCTTCACTTTTAGAAACCACCAATTTTCAACAAAATCTAAATTTTACCCATTATTAAACATGATGGATATACTAAAATTCGAAAATGCAACCACCGACTCCACACTTCAACTCCAACAATCCCCAAAATATTTATTTATAAAAAAGTTCAACAAACCTCACGAATAGTAGCCAAACACATGTGCTTAACAGTACTAAAAAAGTGGATACATAAAAAGAGAAATAAACTCACCTTTGAACTTCGTATCACTAATAGCCTCCAATTTAGCGTGTGTATCTGATGAAACATGTATATACATAATACACTACTGATAATTTTATGGATGCTCAATCATTAGGTATCGTACCATGAAACATGTATATACATAATACATGTACAATATGGTACGAAATATGTGTTATGTATTTCGTAATTTTGGTTCAGACATCATGGTACGAAATACGTAATTTTGGTTCAGACATCCTAATGAAACATGTATATACATAATACATGAACAATATAGTACGGAATACGTACCTTGTGGAACTGGTAACCTCGATAGCAGTGTTAGTTAAGCCAAGAAACATAACAACAATGAGATTTTCTTGTCCATCGGCGCTAAGAGTTAATATGTACAGGTCCATTTCACTCTGCAAGTTTATTGTTCACTTCAACAGAGGCAGATCAAATAAATGATTGTTTGCTGAAGCACAAACTTGAGACAGTGGCTAAGAATACATAATAAACCCATATCATGTCCCAGATTCAGTAGTGCTGATATATTGATTTTTAGGCCATTTTTTTGGAGCTTCATCTTTAATAAATGAATTTGATCAAGAAAAGTGGACAAACAGATATTTTTTTCGATCGCTTTACTTATAAACCGCTGTCCCAAACACCCCTAAGCTATTGAGGCTAATCCATAACACGTGACTGCCACACAAAGTTATCTTCTTGTACGAAATAAAAGTTTCTGAAAAGAAAATTTATCACTAATTTCAGCCTGTAAGAGCTGAAAAATGTTCTTTAAGAGTATCTATTCTCATGCATAGAGTTTTGTTAAGGGTAGGGCATAACCATCATACCTCATGCTCAGATGATGTACGAAAAATGTGGCCTGTAAGTGCCTGTTTCAAAAATGTGACCATGTAAGTGCCTGTTTCAAAAACGTGACCATGTAAGTGACGTTACCTCTTCGGATTTTTGCAAACCTCCTTTTGCGATAAGCATACATGGGCCTGTTGATCGTTGTACTTGCCCGTGCATTTTGAAAATCCGGACCAACGGCCGCACCTGCATTGACAGACACCACCGTTATCCAGATATTGTAATTGACTTCATAAACTCTACCGAAACCGACTGTGGGTACCAATTTACCTGCAGGAGGGAAAGAGGTGACGGCATCCCCGTGGACCATCCTAGACTGGAAATCCAATATGAATGGACCATTTCCTGTAAACGGATAAGATGTGCGAAGTGCATTATATAAATTGGTTTATAAAGGACAATGTAGGATATCGTATTAAGTGTAAAGCCACCGACACCTGTTAATGTGTAAGTTACATGAGAATGCATGACTTCGTTGGTAGGCTTTCCATCTGACGTACTGCATACCACCCGGTTATTGATGGTGGAAGCTGCAGGTTTGCTCACCTGGTTACAGCAGATGCACGACTATCCGCGATCGTCAGACTCAACTTCCAAATCTGTCATAACCACTAAAAAGGTCATACATATTGCTGGTCTATGCGAGCATGACATTCTGGAGCATCTACACATATACGATATTGTAAATATGAATGGCTGAAGTCAGTGTTATATGCCATTATCCTGTAAAAAAAATGAACGAATAAGATTTATTCCACCTTGTTGCACCTATCCTTAAAAAATGAACCACTCAACCTAACATAAAATAAATGTATCAAACCTATCATTTGTGTTCACACTCATATCTCGTGAAAACCAAATCCACCACCGTCTTCACATGGCTCAAGTAAACAACATTATTCCATCATCTTAATAAAAAAAATAAAAAAAAAAGTTCTAAAATTCCTATCTTTTAATATGTTTTTCTTATTCTAATGCATGTTTATGTATAATCTTATGTTAAACAGAGGTTGGTACATAGCCGGTGAATGTAGCAGATTAAAATGATGCTTCAGCACAACCAAGCGTTAATTCTCAAACAATGACCGCAACTAATAAACCTATATTTGCACTAAACTATAAGCACAATAGCCATAAAAATCTGACAAAATGCATACTACAAAATATGGCAACAACAAACTTCAGTCCCTTAAAAGACCAAATATAATTCACATATACCTTTGCAATCTATAGTGAAACTCGAAGCAAGGCATTTAAGTTGTCCTTCTCCATTCATTAGTAGGGTACCTGGTCGTGTGAAGAAATCCATTCATATTTCCTAAAAAAATTAACAAAAACAACCATGAATAGACATATATACGGTACCTGGTCGTGTGAAGAAAAAAGCCAAAAATTACAATAAGGTGATGAAACAACATTTATAAATTATTAAATCTCACTGAAAACAGTTGGAACCTGCAATTAAACAAAAAGCATAAATAAAATGATTTTTTTTTGTTGATATGGAAGCTGATTCCGATGTAGTAATTGGCGGTGGCTCTAATCTTGGCGGTGGCCCTAATCTTGGCGGTGGCAGTAAATCGAAAAGCCTCTCCAAATTAGTCATTTTATTAGTTGAAGAGGGTCATTGGATCAGCTTCCATATCCAAAAAATAAAGATTAGAAGGGTCACTGGAATTATTACCTGCAAACCGATGTCATCTGAATAGTTCCCCTTCATATCCTCCAGTTTTTCAGCATATTCAATTCTAATCTGTAAAACACGAACTGTAATTATCAAATGCATTCAAATTTGGTTTTAAACGTAAAAGTTAAAACTAAAAGTTAAAACTAATAGTTGAAGGATGAAGAATACCATATCAAAAGGTTGTAGCCTTAACTGATAAAGCATGGTCATACAACAAAAAATGCCTTGGTGAGGCCAAGGTAGGTTGGACGGTCCATACCACAGTTAGCTTCATTAGCAGCTGCAATAAGGCATTGGAGCAACAAATAGATAAGTAGATATGTTAAGGTATAAATAGAGATAAATGAATATACACTTCAATCTCAATGATTTAATGTAAAATTTATATATAAGGAAAGGTGTAATCTCACCCGCAACATTGCTTCGTCAATTTGTTTGAGATCAAAAATGTACTTGAAGATGTGTTCTATTCGACTTTTTTTTATCCTGTTAGAGTCAATAACAAAGACCTTCCAAAATTTGCACATTATAAGCCGTCAATGAAATTTACAAATTATCCTGTTAGAGTCAATCACAAAGCAAAGACCTTTATCAATACAAAACACGTAATTAAACCTCTAAAACAGGATTTGTCGAACAAAAGTTTCATTGAGGAATTTTATCAAATAGTTGGCGTGCATCTCAAAATAATAGCAATAGTATGAGTTTTAAGAGGTCATCGAATACATAAACAATTGCTACGTCAAACAAATCATTTCCAAAGCAGGTTAATCATTTTCATCAATCCATATCATCAACTAACAATTAAATTGAAGAATTAAAAGAGATAAAACATGTAAACCTGGTTAATCTTTCTCAATCACAATCTACCTACAAAAATAAATATAACATAATCAATCGAAATATGTCATATATTTGAATCCACACAATATTATCCATCAGAAGAAAATTAGAAGAAGGAAATTCAAAAACAAACTTACAATTTTACGATAATGAAAGCAACAAACCATTTCCATATTACAATGTTGACAGCAAAAGAAATACACCCGCACCAAATTAGGGTTTATGATTGATTGTAGGTTTTAGTTTGGGAGCGTAGAATGGTTTTGATTTATGGAAATGATGTTTTGAATTTTTTATAAGGAGGAGCGTGTAGACTGTAGAGAGAGAGAGGTATACCGTGTTGCAAAAAATTATCCGTTTCTATAGCTTCATTTTTAAAAAAGTCATGCATAAAAGTATTGTACATAGAAGCTAAATAAGGAAGTGCATAAACCAAGTTTTAATGCTGGTAGCTTAGTAGGCTTGTACAAAAGCTTATTTTATTATATATAATAGATATATTCTCTACTTATTGCCTTCGATTAAGAAAATGTTTACACAGCCTCTCATTTTAGTCATAGTCGAAACAAAGATTAGAGTTTGGTGGATGTTGGATGCCAATAAGAAAAATTATTACTTGTCCCCTAACCATTTAATCACAAATTCACAACCATAATGTTCTATATTTCTATCTTATAAAATAATACTTGGGACCAAGGTTTTTAACATCGTGATCTTACTTAAGATCGTTTTCGTCTTTACAAAATCATGGTCGTAAGATCGGATCGAGATCCTAAGATTCTACTACAATGTCATTTTTTAATAGTGTTTGTAATATTATTCAAATATACAAATTATTATATATCATAAATAAAAAAATTATATGATTTTTTTATGAAAATATTGTCCTAAAATATGAATATTGAATGTATAAGAAGAATCACATGTTGTTTTTTAATTATATTAAAAGATAATCCATAACTTTGTAGTTTTTTAGTTTGCGGTTCGAGAAACGTAAGATCGGATCGGATAAGATCTTAAGATCCTACGGTCAAGATCGGGATCCTGGAAGATCTTAAACTTTCTAAGATCCTACATAGGATCTTGATCGTTTTTGCTTTGTAAAATCGTAAAATCGTAAGATCAGAATCAAGATCCTGACAACCATGCTTGGTACTATATATGTTACATGGATATAAATTGTTGTCTAACAAAGGAAACATTCTGAGGCTAATAATTGTTGGTTAGCGTATGTATGTTGTACATATTTTCAATTGTATTGACCTTGAATATTGATCACGTTGAATATTGATCACGTATGACCCTCCTGGCACCAATACGGGTCAGACGCGGACTAAGCACGACTGTGTAATACTCCCGGCACCCATATGGTTCGGTCACGGACCAAATACATACCCCGGCAATGGCCACTATGCCATTCCGCGGACATTAGACGCGTCCGAAGAGGAACACAACCGCGTCCAACGTAAAAGGTAGGGAATCTCGCTCAGACTCAACGTACTGCAACCTGCAGTCCCCAAAAAGGGAAAGCGGGACAACTCCCGCCCAAAAGCGTCGCTATCACAGCAACGCGACAAACTCTGGAGTTGACCTACGTCACTCCCCACTCCCAAGCTGTCGTTCTCATGGCCCGTGATCTTGAGAACACGACAGAAAGATCAACCATATAAATAGAGGCCTCGCCACTATTCAAACGGTAACACTTATACACACTCTCTCTCTAGAACTTACTTTATCTCTCTAAAAACCATCACTTACTCCACGCCGGAGGTTGACCGCAGAACCCCGTTCCGCGGTGAGACTAACGGTGTTGCTTTTCTTAGCAGCTTGCAACCAAGGATTATACTTAATACAAGATCTATTCCCTGAGGAGTTAGCTTACACTAATCTTCGAAGGGAAGCGCCCAGAATTGTATTAACAAGTTGGCGCCATCCGTGGGACCAGTAACATAACTGCGTTTCCAAAAGTTTTTTTTAAAAAAAAAAAAAAAAAAAAAAAAAAAAAAAACAACTCTAATGAGCAACTTGGCAGAAAACCCTTCCCCGTCCCCTGAGCCGTCCACGGTCAGAAACACGGGGGGGAAAGAAAAAGTGCAAGACACAGAACAATACCGCACTAATGCCGCGACAGACGCGTCAATAAGGGAGTTCTGCGAAAGACGCTACCATCAGATCTTGCCCTTTATGGCAGAAAAGGTCCATCAGGAAAAACTGGACCGGGTCAAAACCCGTCTGGATTTCGATGATGAGACTAGAAATGAGAGATCTCGAGAACACGCCCGGAATACTCGCTCAGAATCTGAAAGAAAACGGGCACCTAAAAAGAGGCGCGAGGCCAGTCCTAGTGCCAGGTCAGACCCTTCGAAATATTCCAAGTCGCGGAGTGTCTTCTCGAGGCTCAGCAGTCGAGACGATGGGTGTTCTAGAGAAAAGAGCCAGCGGGAAACCAAGAGGCCGCGACCAGATGTCTTCTCAAGACTAGAAAAGGAACGTCCGCACGTATCCACGAGACTTGGTGACCGAAAACCAACTGTGTTCTCCAGACTCCAGTCAAAGGTTACCCCTAGTAGGCAACGCAAAGGAAAAACAGAGAAGCGAAGACACCAACAAAGCCGGAGTGTTAACCGCGGCAGTGCTTCCCACTCGAAGTCTGGCGGAGGAGAAACTTATCACTCATGTCGCAGCAAAACGCGAAGTGTCTCCTCCAGAAAGTGAGGAAAGCACTGGAGGACATTGGAAGTCCACCCCGAAAAGCAAAGGGCGGGAATCCGATGACCTCTACTCCCCATATGACGTGGCCGACACGGACCCCTTTACCCGCCGTATACGGAATTTTGAATTCCCGGAAAGAACAAGAATGCCAGCTCACATTAGAACATACGACGGGACAGGAGATCCGGAGGATCATCTGAAAATTTTCCAGACCGCGGCCAAAGTGGAGAGATGGGCCATGCCCACATGGTGCCACATGTTCAACTCCACCCTGGTAGGACACGCCCGCGGCTGGTTTGATGAGCTGCGTCCGGAGAGCATCGACAGCTTTGAAGAGTTGAGATCGAGTTTTCTCTCATACTTCCTTCAGCAGAAGAAGTATACGAAAGATCCTATCGAGTTACACCTTGGTTTAAAATTGCGTTTTGCGATCCGATGCGCTCAAGGTCCCAAAGGCCGTTGCGTAATGCGTGATGCGAATGCGAGCGCAATTTAGACGCGATGCGTTTAGTATTAAAGAAGTGAAAAAAATATTTATAAATGTTATAGTTTTACCAAGTACCAAGTAAATGCAACAAACCAATAAATAAATCACTAGCATATTCAAAAGTAGATGATGACATGATGTTAAAATACATCAAAAGTATACTTACAAGATAGAAGTTATATATCAGTAATAAAGAATAATAATTTACTCATTATTAAATCAATAGCAAAAGTTAGTATTATAAAGTTTAGTCAGAGTTGAACAATATATGAGTTCTAGCGTTAAATCAAATAAACTAACTCACTTTTACCTAATAAAATAACATATGTGAATATTATAATCAAAGAAGAATATATGAGTTTTACAACTTGAATCACACAACAGAAAGAAGAAAACTATTCGATTATGCATTAAAGTAAATTAAAGAACTTACTCTCTTTGTAGAATTAGTCGCACTACCAGGAGCTTAAATGAAATAAAAAGGGGGTAATTTGGATGTAGGGCAAGAACTATGGTTGTCAATGTGTATTTTTATGAACATCATTTACTAATGTCCTTATTAAAATAGTTGGGCTTCGTAAATCAGCCTAGAATCCAAATTGCACTAATTGCGACTATTGCTAGCATTACACAAATGCGATAAATTGCGGTCAATTGCGAATGCATTATGGAATGGCCTCGCATTAGTTGTCATGATGCGAAATTCCAAATGCAATGCAATGATGCGTGCAATTTGCGCAATGATGCGTGCATTTTTAAACCAAGAGTTACACCACATAAAGCAGCGGGAAGGGGAGTCAACGGAAGCATTCGTAGAACGCTTCAAGACAGAGAGCATGTATGTGAAGGGAGCCCCGGAGTGCATGAGAGTGTCTGGCTTTATGCACGGAATAACGAACTCGGAACTAATCAGAAGACTCAATGACAACATCAGGATGAAATGTGGAAGGTCGTAAAAGCATTCCTCAGAGGTGAGGTGGCCGCGGACAACCAGTCAAAGAAGAAGCACTCCCAGTGGAAGAATCAGGACGGAGGACAGAAAAGCATCCAGACCTTTGAAAGAAAGGGGGAGTTCAAGACCCGTTTAAGGCCGGAGAAGAAGAGGGGGGACAGGTTCACTCCCCTCACAAAGACGCCGAAAGAAATCTTGGCAATGGATACGGTCAAATTCACAGCCCCTCCACCAATGTCCAGCCCGGTCGAGTCTAGAAATAAAGACAAATACTGTTACTTCCACAGAGAAAAGGGGCACAACACGGATGAATGCTATCAGTTGAAAAAACAGATAGAGGAGGCAGTCAGGTCTGGACAGCTCGCACATCTTGTCAAAGAAATCAAGAATGGAGCACAAAAGAATGGTGGTCCCAAGGGCGGAAAGAAGGATGCCGCAACCAAGGACAAGGCTCACGCCATATACATGGTCCATACATGGCAACGGTCAGTAAAACCCAAGCTGGGTCCAGACGCGGTCTTGAACATGGAAATATCTTTTCCCCCATATCCGGAGATGACTGGGACGACCACCCGCTGGTAATCAAGGCGGATGTAGAAGGGTGTACGATCCACAGGATGTACGTGGATAACGGGAGCGCCTAAGAAGTTCTATACAAGCATTGCTTCAACAAGTTAAACCCAGATATCCGCAAAAGACTAGTTCCGGCCTCATCACCACTGTTGGGCTTCAGCGGGGAACTCTCATGGCCGCTAGGGCAGATCCTCTTGGAAGTGACATTGGGAGACGAAGAGATGTCAGCCAGCGCATGGATGAACTTCATGGTGGTACGATCTCCTTCCCCCTACAACGGGATAACTGGACGTCCGGGGATTAGGCTGTTGAGAATAGTGCCATCCACGGCGCATGGGATGCTGAAATTTCCCACTTGTGGCGGAGTCGTGACTCTCCACAGTGACAAGGTGGTCCCGGTTGAATGCAGAATGGTTGTGGAACCAGAACCCTACCATACAACCACAGAGGCACAAGTGAAAGAAGGAGTCGCGGTGGCAATCAATCCCAGATTCCCCGACCAAACGGTCACCATTGGAGGGGGGTTAAGCGAGCAAGGGAAGAGGAGCCTCTGCGACCTTCTCAAG
The DNA here is from genome assembly GCA_019973895.1 of Chrysanthemum seticuspe. Classification (NCBI taxonomy): domain Eukaryota; kingdom Viridiplantae; phylum Streptophyta; class Magnoliopsida; order Asterales; family Asteraceae; genus Chrysanthemum; species Chrysanthemum seticuspe. The sequence continues at coordinate 182,577,527 of BPTQ01000008.1, read as the reverse complement.
AATAACTTGGATATCTTTGCCTGGGAGCCCTCCGACATGACCGGAGTTCCCCGAACAGTCGCGGAACACAAACTGAACGTCAGAGATGGTTATGACCCTGTACTACAAAAGAAGAGAGGACAGGCCCCAGAAAGAAACAAAGCCATCAATGAAGATGTTACCAAGTTAGTCGCAGCAGGGATCATGAAAGAAGTACACTACCACGACTGGTTGTCTAACCCCGTTCTCGTCAAAAAGAGTGACGGAAGCTGGAGAATGTGTGTGGACTTCAAAGACCTGAACAAAGCTTGTCCAAAAGATTGCTATCCCCTGCCGGAGATCGACTGGAAGGTCGAATCCCTCTGCGGATATCCATTTAAATGCTTCCTTGATGCATACAAAGGGTATCATCAGATACAAATGGCAGCCGGGGATGAGGAGAAAACAACATTTCACACAAACCAGGGCATCTTTTGCTACACCAAAATGCCTTTCGGACTAAAGAATGCTGGCACCACATACCAAAGGCTCGTGGACAAAGCGTTTGAGAAGCAGATTGGAAGAAATTTGGAAGTGTACGTGGATGATCTAGTCATCAAGAGCCACTCAGAAGAGGAAGTACTTAGGGATATCAAGGAAACCTTCACGACCCTAAGGAATATCAACATGAAACTTAACCCCAAAAAATGCACGTTTGGGGCAGAACAAGGGATGTTTCTGGGTCATGTGGTGAGCAAGGAGGGCATCAGAGCCTGCCCAGACAAATCTGCGGCCGTAGCTACCCTCAAATCTCCGACAACCAAAAAGGAAGTACAATCCTTGAATGGGAAGTTGGCCAGTCTCAGTCGGTTCATGTCCAAGTCAGCGGAAAAGTCTCTCCCGTTCTTTAAAACACTGAAGAAATGCATTAAGAAGAGCGACTTTTACTGGACAACTGAGGCGGAGCAAGCATTCAAAGAAATGAAGGAGCACATAGCCAACTTGCCAATGGTCATCGCCCCACAGCCAAAGGAGGAATTAATTATGTACTTGGCCGCGTCCCAAGAAGCTGTGAGTGCAGTCTTGTTAGCACAACGGGAGTCGAGGCAACAACCAGTGTACTTCGTCAGCCGCGCCCTGAAAGGCCCGGAGGTGAATTACACCCCAATTGAGAAGCTTGTCCTGGCGCTAGTATATGCATCCCGCAGGTTGCGGCGATACTTCCAAGCACATCCAGTGGCGGTCATCACAGACCAGCCACTGAAGCAAGTCTTGACTAAGACAGAAAAGAGTGGAAGAATGGCCGGATGGGCAATAGAGCTGGACGAACATGACATCACCTTTCGGCCCCGGACAACCATAAAAGGACAAGTGCTAGCGGACTTCATTGCTGAGATTCTAGAGGAAGAAACTCTTGACAAGAAAAAGGACCAGCAACAATACTCAGAGCCGTGGAAACTATTCACGGACGGATCTTCGTGCATGGAAGGGTCCGGAGCAGGCTTAATCCTGACAAGCCCGGAGGGGCAGGAGTTCACCTACGCCCTCCGTTTCGAGTTCGAGGCATCCAACAACGAAGCCGAGTACGAGGCACTAATCGCAGGACTAAGGATCGCTGAACAAATGCGGGTAAAAGACTTATCAGCAAATGTTGACTCCCGTCTCGTGGCAAACCAGATAAATGGCGCGCTACTTGGCGAAGACCAAAGCATTGATTACAGGGTTCCGGACGTTCTCCATCAGACAGATTCCCCGGAGTCAAAACAAACAAGCAGACGCGCTAAAGCAAAATTGCATCCACCAGCTTTGCCCACCTGACAAAACAGGTCCTTGTGGAAGTCTTAAAAGAAAAATCCATCGAAGAAAAGGAAGTACTGGCTATCGTGGAAGAAGACGGGGATACGTGGATGACACCCCTGATCGAGTATTTGAGGATGAAATGCTACCGGCGGATGACAACAAGGCAAGAAAACTACGGATCAAGGCGAGGCAGTACGCGTTGAGAGACGGAATCCTGTTCCGAAAATCTTTCCTAGAACCTTGGCTCCGATGTGTAGGCCCCACCCAAGCCAACTACGTGCTACGAGAGATCCACGAAGGGTCGTGTAGCATGCACTCCGGCCCAAGGGCAGTGGTAGCCAAAGCAATTAGATCCGGATATTATTGGCCAACGATGCACAGGGACGCACGTGAGCTAATACAGAAGTGCGAAGATTGCAAAGTCCACCGCCCGGTACCAAAAAATCCGCAACAAAATCTGACCCCACTCACCTCTCCTTGGCCTTTTTACAAGTGGGGTATAGACATCTGCGGACCTTTCCCGGAAGGCCCCGACAAGGTAAAGTTTATGATTGTAGCGATAGACTACTTCACTAAATGGATCGAAGCCAAACCCTTAGCCTCCATCACAGGAAGGCAAGTGAAGAAGTTTGTTTGGGACAACATAGTCTGCCGCTTCGGCTTGCCGGGAGAGATAGTGGCGGACAACGGAAAGCAATTCCGCGAAAACCCATTCAAGGAATGGTGCCAGAAGCTCAACATCAAACAACGGTTTGCGTCGGTGAAACATCCGCAGGAAAATGGGCTGGTTGAAAGCGCAAACAAAAGCCTGGGGGAAGGTATCAAAGCGAGACTGGAGAAAGGAAGCAAAGACTGGGTGGAAGAAGTGCCGCATGTGCTCTGGGCACATAGGACCATGATCAAAACGAGCAACGGGGAAACCCCATTTTATCTTACATATGGCACCGAGGCAGTTATCCCAGTCGAAATTGGAATGCCAAGTCTTCGATGTACGGCCGTACACCAAGTCTCCAACGACCAGCAGCTTCGCCTAAATTTGGACATCCTGGAAGAAAAAAGAGAAGCCGCGGCCATCGAAGAAGCGCGCAGCAAAGCAAGGATGGAGGGGTACTACAACGCCAAAGTGCGAAGCACGGCCTTCAGGCTCGGAGAGTTTGTCTACCGCAGCAACGAAGCTAGTAGAGCGGAAGACACTGGAAAGCTTGGCCCAAAGTGGGAAGGGCCATATGAAGTGATGGAAGCACTAGGGAATGGAGCGTACAAGCTCATAGGCGCGGATGGGGAGATACTCCCTAGAACATGGAACATCCGCAACTTGAAGAAATGTTACATCTAAGTGTAAGTAGGTTTTCCCCGCCTCTTGTAAGTTGATCACGGATCAGGTCCGGACAACAGGGGAACTTTAAATTTTCATGTTTCTTATTTCTATTGTAATGTTTCCTAAGTAATGAAACGTAGATGCCTGGCCCGCTCTACAAATTTTCCAAAATAAAGATTCAATCACATTTTTTACATCTTTTGCATGATTCTCGAATCCGCGACAAACAATGTCGCACATAAAGGACGAGCAACCTCAAAATTGACTCAGGCATATAAGTGGTATTGCAAGCCCATTGACCATTCTTTATTACCCCCGGACCCCCTAAGTGCGGCCAAGGGTACAACTCAAAGCCCGGATCAACCAACTCCGGCAAAAAAGTAAAAGAATACGTGTACGATTGATTTAAACATTTCCATTAAGTACGCAAAAATTCTTTACAAGTACTCGGGGGCATACCCCCGGCTTACAAAAAAAGGGCATCGCGATAACTACGACCCTAACTAAGTTAACAACATTACCAAGCTTCACAATGGATCAAAAAGGCGGCATAGTCTAAATGCCGCCCACGAAAAGACTACCTCAAACACCCCCATCGTGATCCCCAGTACGGTCAAGTCCCCCCTCAATTACACTTGTATCGAACATATCATCATGGGTGGACTCTTCCTCTTCCTCCTTCTCATCTTCCCCGGTTGGACCAGTGATCGCGGCAGAGGGGGTCGGACCAGAGGAAGCAATCACCATGGAAGGTTCCCCAGTGGAAGTAACTTGGTGCTCGACCTCAGAAACGATCAGCTCAGGGTTCCAAACATCAAATTTCTTACCATACGCCCGATTCTTCCTCTCCTTGTACGCGGAAACAGCACGCGAGCGCCTGGTGATGGTTTGGAGCAAAGAATTGGGAAGGACAACCTCTTCCTCCACCGGGGCATTAAAAACGAACTCCCCCGAACCACTTGGTCGTTCCTCCTGCAACACCAACTGTGACATAAGGAACTCCAAAGAAGAGTCCTTGCACGCCTCCAAGGAATCCAGAAGGGGGAAGGGAACATCGCTAAGGCGAATGACAGCCTCGCGGTAAACCTCCTTAGCCCGCAGATTGTAGGCCTTTATCTGCTCCAGCTTTCGACCCTTGGAACCATGAACAATCCCAGCTTCTAAACCCTGCCTTAGGCCCTCAACGATGGCCTTACTAATGCAATCCCCCAACCGCGTCTGCAGTTCATCAGATTGTTTAAACGTCATCCACGCCCTGCAGAAACCATGCCCAATCACCCACCGCTTACCTTCAATGGCCATAAGAGTGCTCGGGAACAAGTCCTCATCAAAATCACGATTAAGTTCCGCTAACCTCTGATCCAACTGAGCAAGTTGACCATCATACTCGCCGCGGACTCTATCCTCACACTCTTTCAACTTCTCTTCCAGCAAACCTGCACCCTTCACCTGTTCTTTGAGCTCGTCACAAACAGAGGTAAGCCCGACCACCTTACCCTTCAATTCCGCATTTTCAACGGTCAAGTGTGCCAACTGCTCATCTTTGGGCGCAATCATACCCTCCAACTGCGCCACATGCTCCCTCAATCTCTTCACTTCCTCCGACTCGAATTCAAGCAAGCCAACACGCTCGCGGAGACCCCTAGCCTCCGCGGCGTCGGACTCCAACACCTGCACTTTACCCTTAAGGGCTTCAATCCTTTTCTCCTTTCTTTCAAGCCTCTTGTTTAACTTGTTGGTCTGGTTGAGCTCAAATTGCAGCCGCAAGCGCACCTCGGAGGACATACACGCCTGCTGAACAGTCATCATGTTATACTGCTCCAGCAAATCCGTGTGTGGCATGTTGCGCAATGTAGACAAGTAACCAGGAGTGGCAAGGTTGTCCAAAATACTCTGGCAGATCCAGGGGTCATTCATCCGGAACTCATTTGTAGGCAACCACTTCGGATGTAACACCCCCAAAATCACAAAGTGACAGCGGAAGACTATTCGGGGTATTACTTAGAGGATCACAGTCATAAGTCATAGAAAACGACTCTAAAGAGACGTTTTTAATAAAAGGTTGTTACCATTTCATAAAACTCAGTGTTTTGGAACACAAAAGGAAATACCACATGTTTTGAGTTTACATAAAAGATAGTTCAAATGTTTACGAAATGATAACTTTATTTAAAAACAACACCACTTCCAGCATCCCAAGACGTCCACTCCGTGCCTTCGTGATATCTTAATTAGTACCTGAGATAAGCATGCTTAAAAAGATCAACAAAAATGTTGAGTGATATCCATAGGTTTAAATAAATGGTTGAACACAAGTAAAAGATGATAATTGCTTCGAATATAATCACCATGGAAAACAGAGATTATTATTATGCGCTAAGCTCATGACACCAAACTAACTGCATACACCTAATTACTGGTGTAAGTAAAATATCGCCCTCAGATGGAATTGCCAATTCCATAGTTAACCAAATATAGTGCGCCCCAGTTATTTCCGATAACCGAGTCGGGGTCGTTAATTCCCATAGTACTATCCACAATATTCGCGTTCACTCGCAAGTGATTAATGGTTCATGATGTAAGGGACTTATGGCAGGCAACTTAGGCTATAATAATAATGATCAGGCAAGCATACAGTTTAAGAAAAGACTTGTGTTCTAGTTTATAGCATGCATCTCCCTCACGGGGTTTGAAAAACAAGTAAAAGCGAGGCTATGAACTCACCTTAGCAAACAGAATCCGAGTAGTGTAAAGTCAAGTAGTATGAGCACGAAGTACCGTCACGCGACCTATAATTAGTATGGCAAGTCTTATTTTCTTTCATGATTTAGTGTATTGAAAACGGTTGAAACATTCACAAGAGTTTGTGTTTATTATCGCTTGTGTGGCAACGGTTAAGTTTAAATAGGTTTTGAAACACTTGTAAGTTTTGGCTCTTGGAAAAGTGCTTACGTATATAATTATATGAAAATAGTCATGACGAATAAGTTCTCGGTTTGAAAGCAACCGAATGACTAAGTATGGAAAAATATTCACAAGTAAAGTGTTTGTGACGTTTATACGGCGTCGGCAAATAATAAATATTTACGTCAAGTATTTATAATATAAGTGTTTGTATTCTACTATAATTATTTATATATGTATATATATATATATATATATATACTATACTAAATTTGTGGGTGATAAGTACAAAAGTTTATGTTATATTTAATATCTAATTTTCGTAATTTAAGCAAATTTTATGAAAATAACTAAGTATATTATTTTTAACAAAAATTGGGCATGACCCGTCCGTAATTATTAGTTTTCCATCTAAAATTTGGTGACCCAAAGTATTCTTTATCAAAATAGGATAGATAAAAAAATATATAGTATAAGTAAGTAAAAGAAGTCTAGTAATATGCTACTAAGAGAGTGTGTTATTAAGTTTTTAAATGGTTCAAGTGCTAAGAGTGGAAAAGCTCAAAAAGAATTAAATAGTAAAAGGGATGGCAGCAGGAGTCGAACACTAGACCTCCAGGTTAACAGCCAACGCCCCTACCATTGAACTAGCCCATCTTTTGTGTTATACCAACGAAACAGTTGGTATATATTAAGTTTTGGCTTAGTGGTCTCCTTTACATCTTTTACAGTGAACCATATATCACTTTCACTTGTGTATAAAAATGG
>BPTQ01000008.1:182395316-182570769 GCA_019973895.1 Chrysanthemum seticuspe | reverse complement strand
ATACCAGCTTTCACAGCTAGCGGGCAAACAACCCGGCTCCAACCTCTACGGGTTGAGTGACCTGGACTCGAACAGGTTCTTTGTTGTCTCTTCTAACACGTTTAAGCAGTTGCTGAAGTTCGACGATCTCTAGCTGTTTTCTCAATGCGGCTACAATCTTCCTTTGGGTACCTTAAAGTTCAACCACTAGCTCAATACAACTTTCATAGTGGAACCTTTCCTTTCCAAGCTAAACCTTTTGCTCCTTTCAATGTGGGAGCTATGTAACCGGGAAAGTTCTAAGAGCTTTCTTAGCCGGGCCAACGAATGTTTGAACTAGAGGGCCTTCTTGAATCATCTCACGTGGGATGGAAAGTGCAGAGTTTGGACTTCTTTACGAACAGCCTACTTAGAGAACAACAAAGCGATTTTCTCTAATTTGAGCTACTGTTCGAGTTGAAACAGCTTCTTGGTTAGCTTTAGTACATATCCCTTCAGTTTGCTGAATTCGTTTCAGCGTAAGGATAGCAGTTCTAATCTACCTTGAGGTTCTCTCCTGGCCTCATGTGCACCCTCGCGCTTCTGTGGTACGCACAATTCATGGGTGTAGATAAACGTTTAAGTTGAGGCTGTTGGTGGCATTTGATTTTAAGGCGCCTGCCTTAAGAGAATTCCCCAACCATGACATCGGTGGACATTTTAAAGGGATAGTAGTTGAAAGTAGAATTATTTGATCTAACGAATAGTTTTAAATAAACTCGATTCAACTCGTAAAATCGTACATGCGAAGTAAAATAACGTGTTTTTAAATGCGTTGAGGCTCATCAGAATAAATTAGTACGGCTATAAATGACTATCGATTTAGTCAGAGTGTTCTTTAAAAGAACAGAATGCTTGGCGTGCGCATGGCTGTGAGTTAATCAATACCGATTTCAGTTTATTTATAAAAATGCTCAATCTTAATTATAAAAATAAAAATGGAAATATTTCTGCACGAGATTTAATATATAATGTGCAAAGAGGTTTTCGTAGTTTGGCCTTTGTGGCGCTGTGTGTGAATTCGAGTTTTGCCCTGTGCTTTATGTATTGCATTTTTAAGTTTCATTAGGGGGGAGGTTTTTGAATTGGAACGGCGGGTGATATTCCAACTCTTCAGTGTACTGATGAATTATTTTAACCTGTTTCAATGGAATTTGTGAGATTACGTATCTATTATGTACTTTTCCCGATATGTATGAATACAGGTGATCGATTTACCCGGTTTCCACTAAGAAAAGAAAAGGATGAATACTAGCTTGTCGAGTTGAATATAATCAAGAGGTAAATGGTTTCTTCCAGAAGACAAGAAAATTTCTTGTGAGACTGATTTAGCTATCAGTAAATATCGGCATGATTAAATAAGACTACTCGGAGTTGCGTAAATTTTTGTGCAATAAAATGAAGCGTACATGCTAAAATGCTCAACTTAGCTCAAATAAATTTTGATAAGCAATCTAGTTTATTAAGATGAAAGTTGATGATAGGGAAATTTTACAGGTGGCTACAGTACCAACCCCTTAAGAGAATTCCGTCCGCGGAATTTTAGTTTACGGTGGTTGTCGGAGTTGAATTTGCAAATAGATGTGGGTACTTAACACGCATGGTGTCTTCGCGCTCCCACGTGTACTCCGGTCCTCTCTTGGAGTTCCATCTAATCTTGACGATAGGAATGCGACTTTGCTTAAGTCGTTTGACTTCCCTATACATGATTTCGATTGGTTCTTCGACAAAGTTGAGCTTGTCATCGAGTTTAATCTCTTTTAGCGAAACAACAAGAGATTCATCCGACAAGCATTTCTTCAGGTTTGAGACGTGAAAGGTAGGGTGCACTCTACTAAGTTCTTCCGGGAGATCAAGTTTGTAAGCAACCGGGCCGATTCTTTCGAGAATCTTGAAAGGGCCAATGTATCGAGGGTGTAACTTTCCTCGTTTTCCAAATCGAACCTTTCCTTTCCAAGGTGATACTTTCAACATAACTCGATCACCAACTTGAAATTCCATGGGTTTCCTTCTAACATCGGCGTAACTCTTTTGTCGATCTCTAGCAGCTTGAAGTCGTTGACGAATTTGCACAATCTTCTCTGTTGTTTCTTGGACAAGCTCAGGTCCAGTGAGTTGGGCATCTCCAACCTCGGCCCAACAAACGGGCGATCGACACTTTCGACCATAAAGTGCCTCGAATGGGGCTGCCTTGATGCTAGCGTGGTAACTATTGTTGTAGGAGAATTCCGCCAAAGGCAAGTGTTTATCCCAACCTTTTCCAAAGTCAATCACACATGCTCGGAGCATGTCTTCCAAGGTTTGGATAGTCCTTTCGCTTTGGCCATCGGTTTGAGGATGATATGCGGTACTCATATCCAAACGAGTGCCTAAAGCCTTTTGAAGAGATTTCCAGAAGTGTGAAGTAAAACGACTGTCACGATCAGAAATGATGGAAATTGGCACTCCATGTCGTGATACAATTTCCTTTAGGTATAGTTGAGCAAGGGTTTCCATTTCGTCATTTTCCGTGATGGGTAAGAAATGAGCGGATTTGGTAAGGCGATCAATGATAACCCAAATGGTATCGTAACCTCTAGCAGTCTTTGGCAGTTTGGTTATGAAATCCATGGTGATTCTTTCCCAATTCCAAACCGGGAGTTCGGGTTGAGTTAACAATCCGGAGGGCTTTTGACATTCAGCTTTGACTCGAGAGCATGTAAGACATTTCCCGACATACGTTGCAATCTCAGCCTTCATGTTTGGCCACCAATAAAGCTTCTTGAGATCTTGGTACATTTTGTCGGATCCCGGGTGAATGGAATATTTAGACTTGTGAGACTCATGCATAATGAGTTCCCGTATTCCTCCATAAAGTGGTATCCAACTTCTATCGCCAAAACATAAGGTTCCATCCGATCTTTGCGCAAAACCATTCTCGTTTTCCGGCATTCCAAAGATTCTCTCGTTGGGACGGTTTTCAGGTTTGAGAGCTTCAGCTTGAGCTTCAAGGATTTTTGATGGAAGGGGTGACTTAATTGTCATTCCCAAAGATCTTACTCGAAGAGGTTTAGGTCGATCCTTTCGACTAAGAGCATCAGCCACGACATTTGCTTTTCCTGGGTGATAACGGATTTCACAGTCGTAATCACTAAGCAATTCTAGCCATCGGCGTTGTCGCATGTTTAACTCCTTTTGATCGAGTATGTGTTGGAGACTTTTATGGTCGGTGAATACCGTACACTTGGTTCCATATAGGTAATGTCTCCATATTTTGAGAGCGAAAACCACGGCTCCTAATTCCAAGTCATGGGTAGTGTAGTTCTTTTCGTGAGTTTTGAGTTGTCGCGAAGCATAAGCGATCACCTTGTTTCTTTGCATCAATACCGCACCTAACCCTAGGTGTGATGCATCACAGTAGACCACAAAATCTTCTACTCCATAGGGTAAGGCTAAGATAGGAGCTTCACAAAGCTTTTGTTTCAAGAGTTGAAAGGCTAACTCTTGTTCTTCACCCCAGTCAAAATTTTTCTTTTTCTGGGTTAGCTCCGTTAGAGGTTTAGCGATTTTTGAGAATCCTTCAATAAATCTTCGATAATAACCAGCGAGACCTAAAAATTGGCGTATTTCGATAGGGGTAGTAGGGGATGACCAATCTTTAACAGCTTCAATTTTTGCAGGATCAACGTGAAGACCATTACTATCTATCACATGACCAAGGAATTGTAATTTTTGAATCCAGAAGTCGCACTTGGAAAACTTAGCATACAGTTCTTCTTTCTTGAGTAGTTCTAGAATGGCTTTCAAGTGTTCCGTATTGTTGGGTTTTAGGTTTCTTAGATTTGATGAGACAAAATAAATAAAAGAATGAAACATCAAGGGCTTAAAGAGAAAGAGATGAAACCTACAAAAAGATGGAAGGACTTGCTTGCAATAGAAGATTTATTATTTAGTCCTTCGTAGTATCTTGTAAACCCTAATCCTCTAGTATATAAAGAGGACATGGGGTGTAGGTTTTGACATACAAGTCTTCCAATGTAGACGTCTAGTAAAAGGTGTGTGTAACCTAGACGTGTTTCTATAAACGTCTAGGGTTAGTGTTTGTTTTGTATATCCCTAAGATCTGAGATGGCTTAGATCCCTGTTACAGTTAGGTAACACGTTATATTCTGATCAATATATAATTGGGGAGATAATGATGAAAACCTTGTGTCAATAACATAGTTGTTTGTTCTATTCCGCTGTGCATGATTGTTTGTCTATGTTATTGTTAAACCCTAAGGCTCAAAACGATCTCATGGAGTCATATCAAACTCCACAGTTGGTATCAGAGCTCGGGGAGCCCGTTACCTAGGGATTCGCAAGGTTTTATGTGGCGAAAAGATGAAAAAAAAATCGAAACTGAAAATTTCCGTATGGCTTCTGCAGCACAGTTTTAAAAACGCGATAAATTTTTCGTTAACCGTTGGATCGTAACAAAATTTTTGGTGGACGTTCTTTATATATTGATCTAACTTTTCACCGAAGGGATTGTCGATCTGAGCTCTCTATCAAAAGTTATTCAATGTCGAAGTTGGCTGAAGAAACTGGTTTAATAATTCGAATTTTTGGGTTTTCATGCATATTCAACTTCTTGAATTTGTGTTACTTGTTCTAATTCTTGATGGAGGTTGTTTATACATTGTGTGGTGTTTATGATTCATGGTTAGAATCAGCTTTCATAGTGTTTTTACTAAACCACTTCTAGTGTTTTTACGAAACCACTTCTAGTGTTTTCTGAAACCACTTCTAGTGTTTTTACGAAACCACTTCTAGTGTTTTTACAAAACCACTTCTAGTGTTTTCTGAAACCACTTCTAGTGTTTTCTGAAACCACTGATAGTGTATTCTCGAAACCACTGATAGTGTATTCTCAAAACCACTGATAGTGTATTCTCGAAACCACTGATAGTGTATTCTCGAAACCACTGATAGTGTTTTCTCGAAACCACTCCTAGTGTTTTCTCGAAACCACTCCTAGTGTTTTCTCGAAACCACTGCTAGTGTTATCTCAATTCCACTGCTGGTGTTTCTTGCGTTATTTGTTTCTGCTGATGAGGTTTTGGAATTGAGGGGAAGTTGTACATGTTTTTGGTACTGAGATTTTTGGTGACACACACATGGGATTTTGGTTCGCACACACAAGAAGATTGGTATTTGTTCTTAAAGGTTTTAACAAGCTCGTATTTGGTTTATTGGATTAGTTGATTACGAAGAAGGTTGATTATCACTAATTTGATGTTGTAGTTGAGTTTCACAGGTTTGTGTTCTTATCATATCTCAAAGTGGGTGTTACACTTTGTAGATAACTTGTTCGTGCTTAAAGGATGTTGACGAAGACTTGCAAAATCTAGTTTTCATAGGTCAAGGGGTGGATGGATGAAGACCTAGTTAACTATCACTTAAAGGAGTTACATTGTAGTGCTCAGTGTCTCATTGAAGATGAGGATTTTGTCAAGAGATTGCGGTCTACTTATATGGTGTTAGTATAAGTTTGGAGTCACGTGGATAAACAAGACATAAGATACAAGTTTGGGTTATTTTACTTCTTCATCAAATTCGTTATATTTGATTTTCTTCACAAGTGATCATTACAAGAAGCTTACAGATTTGAAGAATCATTCAATTTTCATGCACCACTCAAGGGGAAGTTTCTAATGTTTACATTCTCTATTTGTTGATAACAAAAAGGGGAAGATATATTGGAGTGGCGTAGCATGGATTAAGGGGAAGACAAAGGAAGACAAGAATGTTTCATTCATGGTGAGATTTAATTATCTCAACTTCTGCTACTTCGTCTAGAGAAGTTCGTACACGACTTTGTTTGTTTTGTCATCATCAAATAGGGGAAGATTGTTGGGTTTTAGGTTTCTTAGATTTGATGAGACAAAATAAATAAAAGAATGAAACATCAAGGGCTTAAAGAGAAAGAGATGAAACCTACAAAAAGATGGAAGGACTTGCTTGCAATAGAAGATTTATTATTTAGTCCTTCGTAGTATCTTGTAAACCATAATCCTCTAGTATATAAAGAGGACATGGGGTGTAGGTTTTGACATACAAGTCTTCCAATGTAGACGTCTAGTAAAAGGTGTGTGTAACCTAGACGTGTTTCTATAAACGTCTAGGGTTAGTGTTTGTTTTGTATATCCCTAAGATCTGAGATGGCTTAGATCCCTGTTACAGTTAGGTAACACGTTATATTCTGATCAATATATAATTGGGGAGATAATGATGAAAACCTTGTGTCAATAACATAGTTGTTTGTTCTATTCCGCTGTACATGATTGTTTGTCTATGTTATTGTTAACCCTAGAGGCTTAAAACGATCCATGGAGTTCTATCAAACTCCACAATTGGTATCAGAGCTTGGGGAGCTCGTTACCTAGGGATTCGCAAGGTTTCTTGGCGAAAAAGATTGAAGAAAATCGGATTTGTGCAGAATTCGTAACTTTCTGCAGCACTGTTTTAAAAACGCGATAACTTTTTCGTTAACCGTTGGATCTTGATGAAATTTTAGGTGGACGTTCTCTATATATTCATCTAACTTTTCACCGGAGGGATTGTCAATTGGAGCTTTCAAGCAAAAGTTATTCAGGGTTAAAGTTTGCTGCAGAAAAAGGCTTGTTAGAAAAAGGTACAAATTGATGATTGAATTTTGAGTTACGTTTTTGGATATGTGTACATGGTACCAATTGATTTAATTGCTAGTGAATCATGTGGGGTTGTCAGATGATTATCTCGTACTTATATTAATGAATATGTCAAGATGCGATTGGATTATTTTATGGATCATTGGAATATTTAATATCCTCGGACTGATATCCGCATTAATATGGAGTAAATTGGTTAATACTTATTTATCTTGGTACAACAAACTTATTTATGATTGGTCATTCAAGATTATTCAATATTCGACAAAGAGCTGCTACATGTAGTCAACAGTTAGAGGATTGATTTTATTTGTTACCTATTATCTACTGCTTGTTCTATCTCGTAACCACTGCCAGCTATGCCCAATACCACTGACAAGCTTCTCAAAACCACTTCTAGTTATATCGAAACCACTGATAGCTTTACTTGTAACCACTGATAGGCTTCTCAAAAGGTAACCACTGATCGTTGATTCGAACCACTGCTAGTTATTTTCGAACCACTTCTAGTGATGTCGATTATCACTGCTTGTGCTATCTTGGTTACTATTGATCGCGTGTTTGCTATATTTTACTGCTCATAACTGCTGCTGAGTTCTTGTTCACTGCTGATCGACGGTAAAAAGATAAAGGATTGACTATTATCCTCGTTCAAGGAGTGTTTTTCAGTTGGAATGCTAATATTTAATTGGTTTATTCATTATATTGGAGCATGATTACATGGATGGTACTATCGTAATTTAGTTCATGCACATGGTTTCTTGGATTTTTGATTGGTTGGCTGGTGTTACATGGGATGATGGAGTTTTTGGCTAGTAAGTACTTATATGATATCAGTATGCATATTTCATTTGTTGTGAGATTTTCTAGTGGTAAATTCCTCGGTATACGCTAGTAGGCTACTGATCTTGTTCGAGAATTATTTTTCTAAACCTATTGGTGTTCGATATAAATTGCTTATATCATTCGATATCGGTCAACATATGGTTTTTGGTTCTCAAATAGTTTTGGACTTAAGGAGAAGCGAGCTTGATGCACATACAAGAGATTAGTTTACACACACAAGGAGTTTGGTTTTTTGAAGTTGTTCTTAAAAGATTTACAAAGCTCGTTTTTGGTTTCTATTGAATAATTGATTACGAAGGCAATTATTTATCACCTATTTGAAGATGAAGTGGAATTTCTTGAATGCGTGTTCTTATTATATTTTTAAACGGCGGAATCGTTTAAAAGTAACTTGTTCGTGCTTCAATGATTGTGACGAAGAATTGACAAACACTTTAAGGAGTGACGTTATTGTGCTCAGTGATTATTGTCAAGAGATTGCGGTCTCCTTATACATTGGTTAGTATACGTTCCGAGTCACGTGGATAAACAAGACATAAGACGCAAGTTTGGGTTATTGTACTTCTTTATCAAGTTCGTTATATTTAGTTTTCTTCACAAGTGATCATTACATAGAGCTTATTGATTTGAAGAATCATTTTTATGCACCACTCAAGGGGAAGTTTCTACTGCTTATATTCTCTATTTGTTGATAACAAAAAGGGGAAGAAATATTGGAGTGCGATGGCATGGATTAAGGGGAAGACAAAGGAAGACAAGATTTGTTTCATTTAGGGAGATGTTTACATCTCAACTTCTGCTACTTCGTCTAGGGAAGTTCGTACACGACTTTGTTTGTTTTGTCATCATCAAATAGGGGAAGATTGTTGGGTTTTAGGTTCCTTGGATTTGATGAGACAAAGTAAATAGAAGAATGAAACATCAAGGGCTTAAAGAGAAAGAGAATAAATCTACAAAAAGATGGAAGGACTTGCTTGCAAAAGAAGATTTACTTATTAGTCCTTCGTAGTATCTTGTAAACCCTAATCCTCTAGTATATAAAGAGGACATGGGGTGTAGGTTTTATATACAAGTCTTTCACAATGTAGACGTCTAGTTAAAGGTGTGTGTGTAACCTAGACGTGTTTCTATAAACGTCTAGGGTTAGTGTTTGTTTTGTATATCCCTAAGATCTGAGATGGCTTAGATCCCTGTTACAGTTAGGTAACACGTTATATTCTGATCAATATATAATTGGGGAGATAATGATGAAAACCTTGTGTCAATAACTTTGATTTGTTTTATTCCGCTGCATGTACAAATTTCTTATCATCGTTATTGTTAACCCTAGAGGCTCAAAACGATCTCATGGAGTCCTATCAAACTCCACAATTGTTGGGAATTAGGTTCCTTGAGTTGATAAGACAAAATAGTATGAAAGATGAAGGACTGTTTATGATAAGGAGGATAACTTCAAAGAAGAGAATATTCAGAAGATCAATATACTTGTTAAAGAAGATATTCTGTATATTCACATTTATCTCTTTGTAAACCCTAGCATTCTCTAGTATATAAAGAGATGCAGGGTACGTAGGTTAAATAAGTGTCAAACAATGTAAACATCTGACATAGGTGTGTGTGTGTGTCTAGGGCGTGAGTTTATGTAAACGCCTAGACTATAGTGTATGTCGACATGTAGTTGGTCAGCCTCAAGGATCATGGATCCCTGTTAGATTGTAACCGTCTTAGAGTTGATCGTCTAGGATTGGGGCTGTAGATGTATTTTGTAGAACACATGATGATGATGAAGAAATCTTTAGCAATAACAATAATGTTTTGATTTATTCCGCTGTGCATTCTATTTATTGTTGTTATTGTTATTCCTAGATGAGCTTAAACGATTCTCAACAAGTGGTATCAGAGAGGGTGGCTCTCGATATCTAGGATCTACATGGTTTCTTGAAGAAGATGGTGAAAAGAAGAAAAATTCGCAACTGGTTAAATTTTCGTAATGCTTCTGCAGGTCAGTTTTCAAACAGGTATAACTTTTTCGTTAACCGTTGGATCGGGCTGAAATTTTGGCTGGAGCTTCTGTATATACTCATCTAACTTTCCACCGGAGGGATTGTTGATCTGAGGTCTCAGTCAAAAGATATATGTGCCTGAAAACTGCTACAGACACCAACATGTAAGTTGAATTTTTCAAGTTCTTAGTGACTCTAAAAACTGTCACTAAAGACCAAAAAGTGTCGTCTTTATACTTAAAAAAAAAAAAAAAAAAAAGGCGATACTATCTATTGATTGCAATTAGGGTTTTTACAAACCTTAATAGATACATATATAGTGAATGATTTGAATGTTAAGGTTTGTAACAAACCCTAGATGCTGTTCGTTGGAGTTGGGTTCGTTCCAGAAGTATTCTCGCTGATGCTCGTTCAATGCTTACACTTGCTGGAACTCGTGCTCAACACAAATCTTTAAACGTGCTATTGGAACTTATGCTTAAAGTCGCTATTGTTATGTTTCGATCAACCTACTGGACTCTGCTGATAGGTTAATGAAACCACTGATAGCTATGCTCATCCACTGATGGTATGTGTCTAACCACGGATAGTACTTTGATTTCCACTGATGTACTTTGGTAACCACGGATAGTTTTCTCAAAACCACTGCTACCTTTACATCGTTTCCACTGCTACTTAACTTGCTACCTCTGCTGCGTTCTACTCAACTGCTCACTTGGCTTCCACTGATTAACATTGTTTTGTGACAGTTGGTGTATGTTATTCAAGCAGGTTGTACTAAAATTTATGGGTTGTCGTGGCTTTTCACTTCATGTTGTCTATTGCATGGATTGAAAGCTGATTATTGGTTTTATGGCACGAATTACAAACAGTAAGGGGAAGTCATGCAGATTATTTGTATTGTTTGATATTGGGTGTCATATGGCAGGTTATGGTTTTTGACTGTGATTACACACACATGGGATTTGGATCACACACACAAGAGGATTTTGGTTTTTGTTCTTAACAGGTTTATGGCTCATTCTTATTGTCATAGTTGATTACGAAGAAAGGCGTTTATCATCTACTTGACGATGAAGTGGAATTATTTGAGTTTGTGTTTTATCATACCTTTTGGTAGGAGGTAACTTGTTTGTACGTTCATGTGACAATGAATTGGCAAAACACTTGAAGGAGTTACGTTATTGTGCTCAGTGATTATTGTCAAGATATTGCGGTCTCCCTATACACCATGATTGGGTATACGTTCGATGTCGTCTTTAGTGCAAGATATAAGACACAGGTTTGGGTTGTTTTACTTCAGTATCAAGTTGGTTATACTTGGTTTTCTTCACAAGTAATCATTACATGGAGCCTACAGATTGGAAGAATCAAGAAAATGGTTAATATATGGGTTTCAGGGGAAGCTTAATGTTAAAATGTTTAACCATTTGCATGCATCATTCGAGGTGAAGGTTTTTACACCTGCTAGTTGTTATTACTACTACTGATTTTGATTTCTATTGTTTCAAGTTCATTTAAAGATGCGGAAAACTTAATGGTGGGTAATTTGAAACATTGGAAGGATGGATTGGACGTATGATATTGATTTGTAGTTGTGAAGATCAAGGTTGCTCACTTATGATCCGTAATTGAAGATGACAAAAAGGGGAAGAATATTTACATGGAAGCTGCAACTTGAAGATTCTTGGTGATTGCATGGTTAAGGGAAAGTTTGTTTATCTTTCATTCATATTAGCTTCAGGGGAAGTTCATGCTTATGTGGTTTTGTCATTATCAACTAGGGGAAGATTGTTGGGAATTAGGTTCCTTGAGTTGATAAGACAAAATAGTATGAAAGATGAAGGACTGTTTATGATAAGGAGGATAACTTCAAAGAAGAGAATATTCAGAAGATCAATATACTTGTTAAAGAAGATATTCTGTATATTCACATTTATCTCTTTGTAAACCCTAGCATTCTCTAGTATATAAAGAGATGCAGGGTACGTAGGTTAAATAAGTGTCAAACAATGTAAACATCTGACATAGGTGTGTGTGTGTGTCTAGGGCGTGAGTTTATGTAAACGCCTAGACTATAGTGTATGTCGACATGTAGTTGGTCAGCCTCAAGGATCATGGATCCCTGTTAGATTGTAACCGTCTTAGAGTTGATCGTCTAGGATTGGGGCTGTAGATGTATTTTGTAGAACACATGATGATGATGAAGAAATCTTTAGCAATAACAATAATGTTTTGATTTATTCCGCTGTGCATTCTATTTATTGTTGTTATTGTTATTCCTAGATGAGCTTAAACGATTCTCAACACGTATGTTCTTCCTTGTTGCGGGAGTAGATGAGAATGTCATCGATAAACACAATCACAAATTTGTCCAAGTAAGGTTTGCACACTCGGTTCATTAGGTCCATAAATACCGCCGGTGCATTCGTCAAACCAAATGGCATCACTTGGAACTCATAGTGGCCGTATCGTGTTCGAAAAGCAGTTTTTGGAATATCTCCTTCTCTAACTCTCAGTTGGTGATACCCAGATCTCAGATCAATCTTGGAGTAGACGCTTGACCCTTGCAGTTGGTCGAACAAATCATCAATTCTAGGCAATGGATATCGATTCTTCACCGTTAGTTTGTTCAGCTCACGGTAATCGATACACATACGAAAAGATCCGTCCTTCTTCTTGACAAATAAGAACGGAGCTCCCCAAGGCGAAGAACTTGGTCGAATGAATCCTTTTTCGGACAGTTCTTGTAGTTGGTCAGACAATTCTTGTAGTTCGGAGGGTGCCAATCTATAAGGTGCTCGTGCCACGGGTGCCGCCCCCGGCACTAACTCAATTTGGAATTCTACTTGCCGAATCGGAGGAAGGCCAGGCAAGTCTTCAGGGAATACTTCGGGAAAGTCCCTAGCCACGGGGACATCTTTTAGTTGTTTCTCATCCACTTTCTTCTTCTCCGTTACTTGTGCTAGAAAAATGTGGCATCCTTTTTCTATGTACTTTGCAGTTTTAACGCACGAGATGATATTCAATCGGGTTTTACTACGATCACCCCGAATGATTAGAGTTTCGCCATCGAGAGGAAGGTGAACGACTTTCTCGTCACAGATGATTCTTGCACG
Source organism: Chrysanthemum seticuspe (assembly GCA_019973895.1). Taxonomy (NCBI): domain Eukaryota; kingdom Viridiplantae; phylum Streptophyta; class Magnoliopsida; order Asterales; family Asteraceae; genus Chrysanthemum; species Chrysanthemum seticuspe. The sequence goes on along the minus strand of BPTQ01000008.1, from coordinate 182,558,112 downwards.
ATTCTTGGATAGCCAATCCATGCCAATGACAGCATCGAAGCTACCAAGTTGAATAGGCATAAGGTCTATATTGAACGGGTGATTTGATAAGGATAGGTTGCAACCTCGAAGGACAGTGTTAGTTCCTACTATTTTTCCATCGGCTAGCTCTACTTCATAAGTGGTATCTAGGGTAGTTGGGGTGACTTTTAACAAAGGTGCAAACTTAGAGGACACAAAGCTTTTGTCGGCTCCAGAATCAAATAACACTTTAGCTAGATGATGGTTGAGTGAAAATGTACCCGTAACGACGTCCGGGTTTTCTTGTGCATCTCCATCTCCTAGCACATAAGCTCTTGCTCTAGCAGGGTTGTTGTTGTTCCCGTACAGTTTTGGGCATCTACTCTTGACATGCCCAGCTTCTCCACATCCAAAGCAAGTTATTCCAATGGGTTGAAGGTTACTTCCAGTAGCAGGGCTTCGGCAATCCTTGTGGGTATGGCCCACCTTGTTACACTTTCCACACTTAATAGTACAACGTCCCACGTGATGCAGGTTGCATCGAGTGCACAAAGGGTGTGGTCCAGCATAGCCTCTTCCAGTAGCGGGGGTAGCAGCATAAGCCCGCGCAACTTCTTGCCTACGGTTTTGTTGATTGTGGTGGTTGTTTCGGTTTTGGTGGTATGGGTTGGGATTGTTGTTGCGGTGTTGATTGTGATTGTTGCGGCCTTGGTTGTTGTTGTTACGGTTTTGGAAAGAGTTGTTGTGATGGTAGTTGTTGGAAGTGTTGCCTCGACGGTCATCAAATTTCCTTTTGTTGTCGGTATTGCCTTGCACGGATCCATGTTTCAGGACTTGATCCATGAGTTGGTAGGAAATTGTGATCACTTCTTCCACAGTCTTGGGCTTTGATGCAGTAACATTGCCCTCAATGCTTCGGGGTAATCCCCCAATGAGGTTTTCCAGTAACTTGACATCATCAGAAACCATGGAGGGGCATAGAGCTTTCAATTCTTGGAAGCGCTTGAAGTAGGTTTTGAGATCATTGCCCTTAGCAGCCAGATGATAGAACTCATCTTCCAGTTTCTTGATCTCGGTCCTTGGACAGTATTGCTTCATCATCAATTTCTTCAGTTCAGTCCAAGTGGTTTTGTAAGCTTATTCCATGCCAATAGGTTGGGCATGAGCTTTCCACCAAGACAATGCATCCTCTAGTAAGGTACCAGTAGCAAATTTTACCTTGCAATCTTCCGAGCAATCGCTTAGAAGAAACACAGTTTCAGATCTTTCGAACCAATGAATAAGGCCAACAGCGCCTTCAGTTCCCTTGAAGAAAGTAGGTTTGCAATTCATGAACTCCTTGTATCCACATTTGCGATTCACCGCAGTTTCATTCCGGTTGGCTTGATTTGGGGCTTCGTTTGTTCGAACCGCCTCAGCAGGTCTTGCAGCAAAAGCAGCACCAATTTCATCAGTAACCAGTCTCCGAATTGCATCAGGGGTCATCTTAGGAGTTGGAGTAGGTGTAGCTCTTGTTTTTGCCATTTTTCTAAAGACATACACTCAGATTTCAGAATCATTCAACATAATTGTGAATTATTATAAAAATGGTTTCATAATAGTCAAGATCATCACATTATATCAATAGAGTATAATCATCATAAGAAGAATCATAACATGTTAGAACCACACAAGAGAATATATATAAATGATCACTTCGATTCACACAACCGATAAATAAGAAAGATCACCATACATAAGAACATAAGAAGCAACAACCATAATGTCATAGGTCTATCATCCATACATAGTGATACAATAACCATACAATGTCACACCAATAGCTTGTTCGATAGTTTACAAAACATGCGAATACAAAGCCTCTATCAGTGCCACAGGCGGCAGGCTAAAGTACTAGAAAACTAAATAAGTGAACCACCGATCTAGAGGCTGTCGGGTGTGCCCCTCAATCGGCGCTGCAGGTCACGGACTAGCTCTGCCAGATCATCCACCTCTCTATCTCGTGCCTCCAATCTCTGCTCCAAAGCAGTAGCACGAGTCTCCATGATCATCATCCTCTCAGACTGTCGTCGCACAACTCCCTCCAACATCTCAGCTCTATCCAGCAGTCCTAATCTATCTGACTCCATCCTCCTCTCCAACACTGTAACTGCTCCACTAGCTCTCTCACTCTGGGCACCAATCCTATCAAGCACTCTCTCCATCGTAGTCCTCCCGTTAAGGAGCTCTCCAACCTCATCCTCAATGTTCTCGATACGTACTAATGGAACCTCATCAACAAATGCCACAACATCCTCAAGCTGATCCTCAGCTCGCAGCACTCGGGCAGCTAACAATGGAATGGTATGATGAAGGGGTTCTCTCGTAACCGGGAGAGTCTCGGCAGCAGCAAACCGGTGCTCTCCAAGCTCCACAGCGCTAGGTGCACCCTCCTCCGACCTCCATCGACTAATGAGCGGCATCATGTAAGACCAACGTCTAGCATCGACCCTCCTACGGGCTCTCGGCTCGGAGGTACCAAACATAGCCTGGTAATATGGGTCCGAATGTGCGGGTGAGAGACGGGCTCTCTTCCCTAGAGATGTCACCGGCTCAGTGTGCATCACCAAGGGTGATGGTGCACGGGATGAGGATGAAACCGGTACAGTGGTGGTCTGATAAATGAATGTGGTAGGTGGTGGTAGTGGTGAAACAGGTATGAGTGGTGGTGCAGGTGCAGCTGATGGTGGAAAAGCAGAGGATGATGGTATGTCAGATGGTGGAACAAAAGTGATGGGTGCCCTTACTCGTTTCCGAGCGGTATGTATAAAGGTAGCACCCTTCTTACGGTAACGGAATGGCTGGCCGAATGGCGCAGGCTCGTAGGGTTTGAGAACCCTAGCTCGCCTTCGCCTTCGGCGAACAGGTAGTGGTGATGGGCGAGAAGTAGAAGACACAGAATCAGCGGGTGAGGGTGTCTGGGACATAATATCAGAAGGTGATAGCCACTGCTGTGACTCCAGATATCGGTCATAAGTGGGGGGGGGGGGACCAAAAACGGGCAAACGCTCAGGTATGGTCAAAGCAGGTGGGGTGACAACGACTTCACCCTCCTCGAAGGGCTCAGTCTCAGAGGACACAGGTGCAATGAGAGCCGGTGCCATGGGAGCAGGGGCAGAGGACATAGCATCCTCCATCTCGGTGTCGGAGGTCAGGTCGATAGGGTGAGTAGCGGACGACATGGTACTGTAACAACCCAAAAGAAAATATGCACTCATAAGTAAATAAAGCCATGCAGTAAATAAGATTTAGTTAGTCGCGCATAATCTGCCACGCAAATCTAAATGCCTAACTAAATGAAAGCTAGCATTATAAGTTTTTATCATGCAAAGTTTTACTAGTCATGTATTATCCGCCAAACGAATCTCATACGTGCAATCGGTACGAAGTAGGCGCGGAGGACGTGAAGTGGTGGTGTAAAACGGTCCATTTGAAAACGTGGTTATAGTCCAATTTGTTTTAAAAATACAAGTCGGTTCTCTATAACCTAGGCTCTGATGCCAATCTGTAACACCCCCAAAATAACAAAGTGACAGCGAAAGACTATTCGGGGTATTACTTAGAGGATCACAGTCATAAGTCATAGAAAACGACTCTAAAGAGACGTTTTTAATAAAAGGTTGTTACCATTTCATAAAACTCAGTGTTTTGGAACACAAAAGGAAATACCACATGTTTTGAGTTTACATAAAAGATAGTTCAAATGTTTACAAAATGATAACTTTATTTAAAAACAACACCACTTCCAGCATCCCAAGACGTCCACTCCGTGCCTTCGTGATATCTTAATTAGTACCTGAGATAAGCATGCTTAAAAAGATCAACAAAAATGTTGAGTGATATCCATAGGTTTAAATAAATGGTTGAACACAAGTAAAAGATGATAATTGCTTCGAATACAATCACCATGGAAAACAGAGATTATTATTATGCGCTAAGCTCATGACATCAAACTAACTGCATACACCTAATTACTGGTGTAAGTAAAATATCGCCCTCAGATGGAATTGCCAATTCCATAGTTAACCAAATATAGTGCGCCCCAGTTACTTCCGATAACCGAGTCGGGGTCGTTAATTCCCATAGTACTATCCACAATATTCGCGTTCACTCGCAAGTGATTAATGGTTCATGATGTAAGGGACTTATGGCAGGCAACTTAGGCTATAATAATAATGATCAGGCAAGCATACAGTTTAAGAAAAGACTTGTGTTCTAGTTTATAGCATGCATCTCCCTCGCGGGGTTTGAAAAACAAGTAAAAGCGAGGCTATGAACTCACCTTAGCAAACAGAATCCGAGTAGTGTAAAGTCAAGTAGTATGAGCACGAAGTACCGTCACGCGACCTATAATTAGTATGGAAAGTCTTATTTTCTTTCATGATTTAGTGTATTGAAAACGGTTGAAACATTCACAAGAGTTTGTGTTTATTATCGCTTGTGTGGCAACGGTTAAGTTTAAATAGGTTTTGAAACACTTGTAAGTTTTGGCTCTTGGAAAAGTGCTTACGTATATAATTATATGAAAATAGTCATGACGAATAAGTTCTCGGTTTGAAAGCAACCGAATGACTAAGTATGGAAAAATATTCACAAGTAAAGTGTTTGTGACGTTTATACGGCGTCGGCAAATAATAAATATTTACGTCAAGTATTTATAATATAAGTGTTTGTATTCTACTATAATTATTTATATATGTATATATATATATACTATACTAAATTTGTGGGTGATAAGTACAAAAGTTTATGTTATATTTAATATCTAATTTTCGTAATTTAAGCAAATTTTATGAAAATAACTAAGTATATTATTTTTAACAAAAATTGGGCATGACCCGTCCGTAATTATTAGTTTTCCATCTAAAATTTGGTGACCAAAAGTATTCTTTATCAAAATAGGATAGATAAAAAAATATATAGTATAAGTAAGTAAAAGAAGTCTAGTAATATGCTACTAAGAGAGTGTGTTATTAAGTTTTTAAATGGTTCAAGTGCTAAGAGTGGAAAAGCTCAAAAAGAATTAAATAGTAAAAGGGATGGCAGCAGGAGTCGAACACTAGACCTCCAGGTTAACAGCCAATGCCCCTACCATTGAACTAGCCCATCTTTTGTGTTATACCAACGAAACAATTGGTATATATTAAGTTTTGGCTTAGTGGTCTCCTTTACATCTTTTACAGTGAACCATATATCACTTTCACTTGTATATAAAAATGGGTTTGTGCTTTAACGCATGAAACTTAGATCCAAAAGTAAATAATTAAGCAATTTGAAACCGAAAATAAGCTATAGTTAAGCTAATAGGAAAACTTTCCAAAGATGAGCCAATACTTAAGTTAACTTTAGATCCATGTTTTCTTAGTCGTTTTTAGTTCGAAATAACTCAAAATAGTCTCAAGTTTATGAGGGTGTCGAGTAAGCAAACAAATAAGCACTAGCTTATATTTTTTTTCGAGATGTTTACAAGTATGAACAAGTTCAAGATTACCACACAAGTTTTTAAACGCAAATCTTAGTCATCTTTGCATGTATATCTAACGTGCATATACATGTCGTGCAAGGAAGATTTTTAAAGAACTCACTTTCTAGTTAAACATTAAGCATAAACATGTTTGTAATCATAAGAAACTCAATGGAAACACATGCTTAATGAGACCAAGAATCCTTACAGTGGGTGAGGTGTTTGTGTCGACCAAGAGGGAAGCAAGAACCCAAGATTTCTAACCCAAACTCCAAATGTTTGCTTGTTTACCCAAGACTTCTACCCAAGATTTTCCAAGCACTATCTTAGCAATTGTGAATTAGTAGTTTGTAAAACTTTGAAGAGTAAACTGTGAAGTGAAAGTGTGTGTGTCGAGTGGGTATATAACCAAGAAGTCCTAGATCTTGCATTATCAAATCAACCATTGGTCAATAGGTTGCATGGTACTTTGATCTTTATTACCCAAATATTAAGCATTAAAGTATCTTTCACACTTTCTAACACCAACATGTGACTTAGTGACCTTCTTTGGTAAATGGAGAACTAATATAAGTTGAGCTGTTCGATCATAAGTAGGAAAAGAAAAGAATCACCTTTGGCCCATTTAGCTAGTGGACATAAGTATGTATAGCCCTTTTTCATGTATTATCTATGCATTAGAGTGTTTAAGGTAACTTTGTCCAATTTTCTTAAGTAGTCATGTGACTTCTCAACCTTATAGTGGGCGGCAAGGTTAAGTTTTTGGAGGGGGGATTACTTTGAATTTTTACGTTATGTATTTCGTGTCCCGTTTTGAGCTTAAGTGTGTGTCGCGGTGTTTCCGGTTTGATGCTTTTGGCGAAACGTGTAATATATAATTTAGAGCACGTCTTTATAAAGGTAAAAATAAAAATATTAATTCTAACTCGTAAAAATATTTATTTGACTTTAGCCATAACTAATTGAGTGTCAGTACGCGTGCGGCTCTTAAGACAAGAAAATTTCTTGTGAGACTGATTTAGCTATCAGTAAATATCGGCATGATTAAATAAGACTACTCGGAGTTGCGTAAATTTTTGTGCAATAAAATGAAGCGTACATGCTAAAATGCTCAACTTAGCTCAAATAAATTTTGATAAGCAATCTAGTTTATTAAGATGAAAGTTGATGATAGGGAAATTTTACAGGTGGCTACATCGGAACATAAGTATTTTTCGCCTCCGCCGTATCCACGGACAAAGATTCATAGAAGTCATCGTCGGATGCCGCGGGGCGGTGACCGGATTGATCCTGCAGGGGAGACTCAGCCCTAAACGAGCTCTCCTGTTGCATGAGTGGCGGCTGAGAAGGGCCGGACATATCCACATCTAAGTTTTCTTGATGGGCAGTGGTGGATGTTTTTGAGGTAGAATCCGGATTGGCCTGAGGGTCCGGAGTAGCCTCAGAAGAAATGTGGGTTACCTCCTGCGGACGAGGACCAGAGTCGGACTCGTCGCGAAGCTCCATAACAAGAGCAGACCCCGCGGTCGCATCCCCTGCATAATAACACTTAAGTTATTTTTTCAAAGCAAAAAACAAGAAAAATCATCAACATAACGAAGATGCCATACCAGCAGTGGACCCGGCATCCTTTGCCGGCACAGAAGTAAGCCTCTTCTTCTAAGGTTGCTTGGAAGGAACAGCAAGCCTCACCCTCTTCTTCCCAGCTGCCTTACCAGCCTTAGCAGCTTCAACATTATCCACAATAGTCTCTTGGACTAAGGTGATAATATTCTCAGAAGGCTCGATGACACGGCTAGCAGTTTCATCTTGGAGCGTCTTCTCCCCCTCTAGTAAAGTCCTCTCACCAGACGTCACCTCAAATGGATCTGGCTGGTTGATAAAGGCAAACAAAGACATCTCTGCAAGACAAACAATAAAAACACAGGCATTAGTAAAAGAGACGAGGAAAGGAAAAAAGACAATAAGGCGCGGCAAACCCTAAAAAGAAAAACCCACCCTCGGTATCCGAAGCCATAAAGGTAGGCCGCGCCGTAGTATCATCCCAGGCACGGCTAAGACAAACCACGCAAAGAAAAGGCTCCGGAAACTTCTTAAAAGGAGCATGCATGGTGTCAAGGCGACGCAATAACTCAAGGTCAATGCCGTCATCAGTCGGATGTGGATCACGGTCAACAGAGACTTTCTCATTCCACGAGATTGCTAAAGGGAAAACGGTCGCGTCAACCCAAAAGAAAAACTCCTTCCAATTCTTTACAGAATCCAAAGGAGCGGTGTAACAAACCGGTACAATCAATGACTTAGGACCTTTACGCTTCTCTAGGGTCATCCAACCATCTTTCATCCCAGATTAATAAAACTTCCTAAATAAGGGCACGGTGGGTGTCCCACCGTGAGCGCGGCAAAGGATCTCAAAGTGACTAATCCTAGCGGCGGCTAACACAGATAACTGCGACAAATGGATCTGAAAATATTCCAAAACTCTACACAGAAACGCGGAAAGGGGGATCCTAAAATTGCAGAGTTCAAAGAACCTAGTATATACTCCTATCTTACCCTCAGGGGCATCCTTTATGGTATCATTAGGACCAGGAAGAAGAGGGTGAACAGTCGAAGGGATATGATATTTAGAACAAAAATCACTCAAATCTTTCTGTGATAGCTTACAGGTAAAGTCACTTAGAAGTTTTTTAGCCATGGAACTACAATGAGGGAAGAAAACCTAACCTGATAAAGTAGGAATGCACACACAGAACTTGGTAGACGGTTTTCTTTTTTACTCGCGAAGATGAAATGGCAACAGTAGCCAAGAAGGTAAAAAAGAGGGGTATTTATACTCTCCCAAGAGTAAAACCAACGGGTCAATCGAACAGCCGAAAACAAGCCACGTCGCCGGCTCGTAACTAACGGCCCAGATCTGCCTAGATCAACGAACGAGATGGAAGCAGCAAAAACGTCTTGTCAGTCAGAAAATACGCGGCTGAGGGCGGTTCGCGAATCCCAAGGGACAGCTGTAACGCACACCCTTGCCGTAAATGGAAAACACAGTCAGCAGTGACTAGGATTTCCTACGGCACACCCAACCGCGGATACACGGAATAACTTAGTCTAGCAGCGCTTGCAATGAGACTAACAAGCACAACTAGACTGGGGGGACTTGATCACGCATGACCCTCCTGGCACCAATACGGGTCAGACGCGGACTAAGCACGACTGTGTAATACTCCCGGCACCCATATGGTTCGGTCGCGGACCAAATACATACCCCGGCAATGGCCACTATGCCATTCCGCGGACATTAGACGCGTCCGAAGAGGAACACAACCGCGTCCAACGTAAAAGGTAGGGAATCTCGCTCAGACTCAACGTACTGCAACCTGCAGTCCCCAAAAAGGGAAAGCGGGACAACTCCCGCCCAAAAGCGTCGCTATCACAGCAACGCGACAAACTCTGGAGTTGACCTACGTCACTCCCCACTCCCAAGCTGTCGTCCTCATGGCCCGTGATCTTGAGAACACGACAGAAAGGTCAACCATATAAATAGAGGCCTCGCCACTATTCAAACGGTAACACTTATACACACTCTCTCTCTAGAACTTACTTTATCTCTCTAAAAACCATCACTTACTCTCACGCCGGAGGTTGACCGCGGAACCCCGTTCCGCGGTGAGACTAACGGTGTTGCTTTTCTTAGCAGCTTGCAACCAAGGATTATACTTAATACAAGATCTATTCCCTGAGGAGTTAGCTTACACTAATCTTCGAAGGGAAGCGCCCAGAATTGTATTAACAAATATCAACATCTCTTATATAATAAGAGAAGATAGGAAATGAAAAAACTAATTTTTAAATTGACTAATGATAGAGCTCAATTTTAAAATTGAGCTTTTTAATTAGTGAAAAAGTCAAAATTAACTTCAAATTGGGAAAAAAAATCTAAATTTCATCCAGCAAAATATATATATATATATATATATATATATATATATATATATATATATAAACACATATGTCGATATTGTAAAAAAAAAGTAATTAATAAAACTTTAGTTGTTAAATTTTAAATAAATTATATAAACTTATAAGTTTTCATGTTTGTTAATAACATTTATAAATTCAATAAATATCCTTCAAAAGTGTATACCCACTTAGCATTTTTTTTTTCTTTTTTTTTTAATAAAAAAACATATATACATAGTTGTTTTTCCAATATCATCATTATATATATTTACATAGTTGTTTTTCTAATATCATCATTATATATATTAAATAATGTATATATATAAAATTATAAATATCAAAATAAAAGCACAAGTTATTGTAATATGCAAATAAATACACAAGATTGAAAATATACGAGTGACTCATGTTATTCATCTTTATAAGATTAAATAAAAATATATGTAAAACTATTATTTTTTTACTATCCGTGTTCAACAACAAATTATGTTACTCCTCTTAATAAGATTAAAAATTAAATACAACAACAGAAACATAAATATCAAAATGAGGACACGGCGCAAAGGGTTACTATGAGATGAAAATAAATACACGAGATTGTATATATAGCAACGGCACATGTAATTCCTCTTTATAGGTTAAACAAAGATATCCGTAAAAACATTTTTTCAATGGCCATTACATGCTATTGAACACGCCTAATGTTTGAAACATGATATCAATAGTTGAATTTAAACAAAATCAACATCAACAACATGTCAACTAAACAAAGTCAAATCCTTCGTCCAACAAGAAGATATACAAAATATTAATCGATATTAATACATAATAAAAATTTTATGTAAAAACTTACGCGTGTACGTGTATTATAACTAAAGTATATAAGTATAAAAGATATTATATAACTTTATAAAAAATGTCATTTAACAACCCGTATATGTACGAGGTTAAAAACTATTTATATTCTACAATGCAATAATGAGAAGTATATATAGAAAAAACAATCCTGTATATATATCGGGTTAAAAACTAATTATATTCTACAATGCAATTTTGAAAAAAATATAGAAAAAAATAAATCAAAATTCAAGATTGATGGCAACCTAACAACTATCTCACTCAGCTCCCCACAACAAGATTCATCAATCATCATGATGAGAATCACATTATGGTATAACTGGAAACCTTGAACTTGTCCATATTAGGTATTATTTCTCTTTCAATTCACAACGTTAATAGAAGAATCTTTGAGAAAAACATTTTCCTTTCATGTTAGAAAATAGTGTATTGCCACTTTTTAAAATAAAAGTTTATTACTCAATTGAAGTTTCATTATATAATTTTGAGAATTTTAAGTACCATTAGGTTTGCTTAGCAAAACCCCTAAAAACTATCCTGTTCGTTCTTTCTTTGTGAGTTTGTTCTATGCTTATCTATTTATTATGTTCAGATTAACTGGATTTTGAAGAGTGCGAATCATTTACTCAGATCTATGATGCCTATGGCTGTAAATGAACTGAACGTTCAGTGAACATTTCATGAACCGTTCGGTAAAAAGTTCGTTTATTTATTAAATGAACGAACATGAACAATATTTTACGTTCGTTTAGTTAAATGAACGAACATGAACAAAAGTCGTGTCCGTTCATTTATGTTCGTGAACGTCCGATTATGCGTTCGTTAACATTCGTTTATGTTCATTTATGTTCGTATATCACATCTTTTAATAGTATAATTTTAAAATTGGTTTGTTTAAACAAAACAATCACTTATTAAAGAATATGTTGTGTATAATTAGATAAAGTTTATGTTTTTTTGTCTATGTTCATTTATGTTCGATCGTTTATGTTCGTTTAACGTTCGTTTAGTGTCTTAATAAACGAACATGAACAACTCATTTCCTTAATAAACGAACATGAACAAAAAAATTCGTCCGTTTAAGCGTTCGTGTTCGTTTATTTCTCCGGTTAAAAATAAACGAACGAACATAAACAAGGCTTCGTTCGTGTTCGTCCGGTTCGTTTACAGCCCTAATGATGCCTACTTAACTATTAATCATACATTTGTAGTTTTTTACCAGGTTATTGCCGTGTTCATTATATACTTTAACCTTTCAAATATAAACAAGCAGATACTAACAAAGAGGGATATGATCTTCTCATCTTCACTTAATCCATCATTTCTTGTTCATGCATGCTCTGTAGAGACAACAAACAAATTTTGGTCAAAAAGGAGTCAAGGCAAAAGGGAGTCTCGTGCACTTGAAACAAAAGCAGTAGGGCATATATCATATCTTCGACTTATTAGATACATTCTTATTTTCCATTTCATTTCAATCAAGCTTATCTATGCATCAATATTCAATATCATGTCAATTGACAAAACCTACACTGTCAAGATAATTAACTTAGATGTCTATCGTAAAACAGCTCTTTCACACCGACTAATAATATTATTATTTTTTTCTTTACATTAATGTACATGAGACTTTAGTCCTCTAATAAAACTTTTGTAACCTCATTTGCCGTGATGGAACTTAAACATTTATTTTAAAAGGGCTGAATCAAAAATTTGTTTGTATTATCAACTAAATTACTCTTAAAACTTATAATATTTCCACTAGTTGTCACAACTTTTGTAAAGACCGGACCCTCCTTGCCCCTTAAAAGTTTTGTCCTTGCTCATTTGACACTTTCTAAATGTAAACCTATGTATATCTTAAACTTATAGCATTCCAAAAACGTATAGTAAAATTTTAATTTCTTTTCACTCATATATAGGTTTGTAATTGTTATTTTATATTTTACTTATTACCAAATTTTAATTACCATTAGTAAGTTTTTTATTTTATTTTATTTAACCATGATTTCTGACCTTTTGGCCGACTAATCCACGGGGTTTGAACCCACCGCCACATACACTCAAACCGGGTAAAGCTCTCCATTTTCAGGAGGTTGGCGTGACCATTTAAGGTTGTTTGCACCTAGCAGGAAATATCACACATTTTAGAATGATAGTCACAAGCCCTTTTGCAACTATGCCACCCTTAAGTGGTTACCATTAGTAAAGGGGTGTTTCTTTTTTATGTTAAATTCTTTTAATGCTAAAGCAAGTGGGCCCAAGCAAGATTTTAATACTTTTTCTTTAAAAATAATCTATATCACAAAGGCAAAGAAAATCATCTACTTCCTATTAGAGCATATACAACAATAATACCATAATACCAATAACACCGTCCACGTCAGCGCCACATCAGCTTTAACATTTAACATTAACATCCCCAAAAAACACCCACAACAATAACATCCCAATAACATCAATAACATTCCCAACAATTTACAAAAACAACCCCTCATTTAAGGGCATAAAAAAAAAAAAAAAAAAAAAAAAAAAAAAAAAAAAAAAAAAAACTGGCGTTGGGGCAATAGCGCCGCCCCTTTAACACCCATTTAACACCATCCTTCCAACAATAACACCAAATAACGCCGGTTCCGGCGTTATTATTGTACATGCTCTTAAGATGCATTCTATTCCCAAGATTTTAAAATGAATAAAAAAGAAGAAAAGAGTTAAAATTGAGCAGAAAAGAAGAGGAGATGAATGAAATGAATTTTTTTTATATCATATTTCCGAGTTATAAGAGAAAAAAATAGATAACAAATGATTTTACAATCATACCTTTAGGGTGTGTTTGGTTGATGGAATTTGAAGTAATTTTGAGTCATTTGAAATTAGAATTCTATCTCCATCATGTTTGGTTGCATATTTAAAGACAATTTAAATGATAACAGTGTACTATTTTGAGGAAATTAAAAATCCTTGGATGGGTAAGGAATTTTCATTTATGTGGGGACAGGTAATGAATTGGACAGAGAATACCCTTTCTTATCATATTTTTATTTTCATCTTCATCTTTCTTCCTCAACTATCATCTCTCTCTTTATTCACCTGCTCCTCTTTCATTTTTTTTTTTTGTCAAATTACATCAATAAAATTCAAACATGTACTCTTCCTTTATTTTTCTACATTCTTTTTTATGTTTTAATTTGTCTTCACAACTTAAGTTGTTCACACATGAAACAATTTTCGCTTTATGAAGAATACAAATCTTGGTTCTAAAAAGATTTTATGCTTATATAAGAAACGAATTTGAGTTTCCAAAAAGCAAATTCGCTTTTCCAGATTTCGATTTTTCATTTTGAAATACCATTGAATAGGGTTTGAAAAAATTGATTTTTGATTCACATCACACAAAAATCGTTTTTAGTTTACATTTTGTTGTTACAAATATGTTTTGGGAACCAATTCGAAAATCATTTGTTGTGATTTTGTGATTTTATTTTTGTCAGTGCATGTGTTGGTCTCTTGTTCTTGAATGGAAAATGATGGTCAAACTAAAGAACAATTTTGTTTGTTGTTGGTCAATAAGGGTAAATATGTCAATTAGCAAGTTACATGATGCAAATACTTTGATAAGTTTTTTTGTGAACCAAACATGTTAGTAGAATTTCAAATTTTACAAATTTTAAAATGTCTGGTTATTTAAAATGCCATCATTTGAATTTTCGCCAACCAAACGCCCCCTTAGTATATTTTTTATTAGGTCATTTAAGTAATTTTGTTTATTTAGAATTTTCTAATATAACTTCTCTCCAAATCATCTCACTTTTAGGAAGAAAGTTTTGGAGAGAAGTTTAACCAAAATACTCCCCTCTTCTTTTCTCTTATGTCCTAAAAAAAACTCAGGAACACAAATTTATTTTGTTTTCTGCCCACTTCTTTTCTTTTCTTTTTTCAAAAATAAAACTCAGGAACGCAGCGTAAGAGAAAGGGACCCACAATCCACTTATTCCACACAAAAAAGAAAAGTGATTGTCACACTTGACACTCACAGTACAATCATCTAAAAGAGTATATACTAAAAATACAAGTGTTTAATACATGATATGGAGTGTCTCAATAAAAATTGAGAGTGTGCCAATCACTTTTCAAAAAAAAAAAAAAAAAAAAAACAAGGCCTAAGTTTCCTTTACGTTAAGATAAAGATACATTTTGTCATAAATGTAGTTAATATTCTTGCTAAGAGCCTAAGATTTGGTTTCATAGAAAGTAGAAGATGAGCTTCCAAAAGAGTTAGAAGCTCTTATCATGTAGGAGAACCACATTGCCCATCCAAGAGTGGGCCAAATTGAAGCTGTAATCTAATGGTAGGCCAATTGCATGCACATCCATTGAATCCAACTCCAATTTGCGCTTTGCATTTAAACAATATATAGTAGAGAAAGAATATGTAATCCACTAAATCAATCATCAACTTCTTGAATTGGCAACAACATCAAGATTTATGTATCTAACCCCCTTCTACTTGTGGGGCTATCTTTTTTATTTTGTATCGTGGTAGGTTAAAATGTTACATCACCAATTATATAATGTAGATTGTAACTTCGTATTAAGAGCACAAGCCAAGTAGGCCGTGATATATTTACCAAAAAAAAAAAGTAGTATGAAAATGATTGCAGAACACGTGATAGTTTTTTGAGGTTCGTATATAGGAATATGTTATAAGAACCCTTTTGTGACAACTCGCAATTTCAAGTCATTTCTCAAGTTTCACTATTTCAACATTTATCGTAAACTAGGTTTACGTGTTCCAAACTCGCGTAACCTTAATGGTTTAGCGGCGAATTCATGATCATATCATCACGAACATTTCATATGGACTAAGTTTAGTCTACATTTCATTAGCATCATTTGCATCATGTTAGTTCATTCATGGCTTTGCATTTCACATTAAACGCGTAAATTTTATATTAAATAAACGTTATCGCGTGAGTTATTATTTTGAACATTTAATCCGTTACTTCTAAAAATGATCCCGATATATTTTTATACTTACATTTAGTAAAAAAAAAACTATATTTTGAGTTTACCTAGTGTTTTAAATTTATTTTGTATATAAATCGTTAAAGTTATATTATTACGACGTTTTTCTTAAAAACTACACGATAATTATTTTATCACTCAAATTTTACAAGGAATGTATTTTTACAATTTTTATGATCTCATTATACTTTATTTTGATCTATTAAAAATTTCTTTTACCTAAAATTTCCTTGAACACACTAATGTACATATAAACCTTACAAGTTATTATTACAAAAACATTATACTTACATTTTATACATAATACATTTTATAAAAAAAAAATATATATATTTTTCAAATGCATCCCCCTTGGCCGACCAAGGGGTGATTGCATTAATGGGTTGTTGAAAATTTTCTATATATGTAGATCTATACTCAACTTTCACTTCACATTTCATAATTTCTACAATAATTCAAGTTCTTGTCTAGTAGCTTGTTCTCTCTTTTCTTCCTCTTCATGACCGGTTCACTACTAAGGAGTAACAAGGGATCATCAAATTTTTCTCAAGCTCAAGTATTCACAATCTAGATCACACTCTTATTAAGGTTTTGAAATAAAAACCTAAGGTGTTTAGGTTAATCCTTGTTCTAATCACCTCATCATAGTAGCTTGTAAGCATATTACTTTCATTTTTCATATTTCATCTTCATTTCATATTTATTTCTTCATATTTGGAGCAAACATGCAAGACTTGTGTTTATTTATACCATTTTTACATGATTTTTAGAGTTTTATATATATAAAGTCATCCTATAATTATTCCCTTGTTATATATTGGTCTTGATGATGATTAGGAACCCATGACACCCTAAGAAGGTGTATGGTAGGATTAGAATAGCTTTGGAGTTGATTTGAAGGGATTGGAATAGGTTTAGTACGAGAAAAACTATTTTCGACAAATATATATAGTGGTCTGATCTCGTTTTGTTTTTCTGGAAAATCCGGCAGTAGGCACGAATTTTTGGCCTTGATATTTAGAAAATATACTTTAAAACGAATCCGTGGCCGCTTGAACGGATTAAAACGGAGTTATAACGAAGAAGTTATGAATTTTTCAAGTTTGACGACGATATATACATTTTCTGAAAATTTCAGCATACTATTTTTATTTTGTACGAGTCAAAAACGAGCCTTAAGCTTCATAAATTATTTCGACTTATCAAAAATATATTAGTATACTTTGATACGAAGCTAAGGACATATAATACGTAGAAAACGGATTTGAAACGACCAAGATATACACGTTTTCATAAACTTGCCGTAACTATTATTTTCAGAAAAACTATATTATTTTTACGAGACAAGTGTTACGGTAACTAAAACGACCATGTTTAAGGCTGTTTTTATCGATGATGTGGAACTTTTTGGAACGAGATGTCTTCTAATAAAATCGAGATCACCAAGCATATTTTTCAAAACGACCAACCGTTTGTATAGCGGAGTTGTAATAAATTATTTACGGTCGCTTAAATTTTGCCGAAACTCACTTTTTACACAACAATTGGACAAAATCACCATCTTTAACCTTTATTATCTTTATGTTCGAGACCTCTATGACGAAAACTCCTGTACTAAAACTTCTAGATTTTGATACAAGCTTTCCAAAACCGTCGAGTTCGTTTCCTAACGTGCGACGTACACCATTTTACGACTAGTTTTTCAAAGCCATTTTTGTCACTTTCATGAAATTTCCAACGACGTTATTTTACGACGAAAAGTTAAAATTTTACAATAAATCATTATGAAACTATTGTAGGATGACATTTTGACGTAAATACTTGTAAAGTGATTTAAGAATGGTCAAGACGTCAAAAGAGTATTTTTCGACGATAAGTATTATTTTCAAAACCCGTAAATGGTATAAATAACATACGAAATGCATGCATAACATTACATCATAACTCATTACATATCATATCATATCATTTGTAATAGGTCCAGATTAAAGTTTCCCGCTATATTTCAGTGTATCCACTTTTGTCATCGTAATCATTGCAACAGGTGAGTTCATAGCCCCACTTTTACTCTTTTAATTGTTTTACAAACTCTTGGGGGAGATACATGCTACATTTTAAATCGAACACAAATGCTTTGAACTACATGCTATATCCGAATGTTTTATTGTCACTAAGTATTTGCCATGTTCGAAGTCCCTACATCATGAACCATTAGTCACTTGCGAGTGAGCGCGAATATTGTGAATAGGCCTATTGGAATTAACACTCCCGCTCTTATTGACCCAGTTAGGGGAAATCGAGCGCACTATATTTGAACCAGTAAGGTAAATTGGCAAGTTTACCTATTAGGGCGGCGATGAAACGATGATTACCAATTTTTATTGGTGCGATGTTTACGCTTTGGTGTCATGAACTTAGTGAAATAAATACGATTTTGTTTTCAACGATGAGTGTGAACCATTTAACTCACACTACGATGATTGTGTTCAAACGAATTACTTAAACCTATGGATTTCACTCAACCTTTGTGTTGACCTTTTTAAGCATGTTTTATCTCAGGTATCTAAGGCATACTTCATGGCATGCATGTGGACATATCATAGAGTCGCGGTGACGACGCGTCTCACATGGGATTGATACAATTTAAAAACATCGTTTGACTTGTACTAAACTTATTTTCCGTGCATAGTAACTTTCATTTGGGACCTATCTTTGTAACTCTGAATGGTTTTATTAAATCAAGCGATGTATTTTCCAAACGACACTTTAGGTCGTTCAATATAACTGTGATTGTGATGCTATGACAGTCAATCCCCAGGAATTCCATTCCGCTGCAAAACAGGTAATTTGGGGGTGTGACACCTTTAAATGTGACAATAGAAAGTTTGATCAAAATGTATAAACCGCGATGTGTAGGGGATATGTAGTAATAACGAACACCAACGGATATGCTTAATCTCTGAAAGGCGTGTGAACACTTTCAGATCGAATCAATTCGGCGGTTCTACCAAATTATTCAATCGGATACAATTCAGAGAATGAGAATTTTCTGTATGTTGTGTCTGAGATATAATGAACCAATAGAAAAATATATGACCAAATAAAACGTATATATAACTATAATACGGGATAACTGCCAAAGCAGTTTTAGGGTTTCCAAGTTGTCAAGTTTTGTCCCTCAATTTCCGAAAATTAATCTGCTGAGGAACATAACTTCAGCAGAAATAAAGCTTCAGCAGAATCAGTAATTTCAGCAGAAACAAAACTTCAGCATAATCCTTCAGCAGGAATTTCAGCAGAAGTTTTTACATAACAACTTCAGTGGAAATAAAAATGATGCTCGACCCCAGCCAGGGGCTCTGCCCCTTGGACCCTGCCACCAGGGGCGCTGCCCCCGGACCCCCGTCCCTTAGGGGCTTCGCCCCTAAGATCATAATAAATTCAAGTAGGTGTGCACTCCGCACCTCCAAACCTAAATGATGTATTATCATGATAAAATTGGTCAAAACAAGTTAATCCAATTACACTAAAATATCCAACACGATGCACATCGTACAACCTTTTGGAAGCGTGCAATGATTGGAAACCCTCCTATAGGAGGTCTGTATAAACTGCCCCTTCTAAAAAGTGTTTATTGTGGAATTTAGCCTTTTCCTAGCTTCCTAGGCATATTTGTAGTTCAGAAAGGCCATAATCACATAATGAGTAAAGTAAGTAGCATAATTAATGAAGGTTTAAGGCAGTCCTAATCAATAGAACGTGTTTTGTGTTTCTATGATCACCTGGAACTAGGGGTCTCGTGATGTTACGGACCCCGATGAAATTTTGATTCATAGTGCTTATTTTCTTAAAAAAATATTAAATTTTCTTAAATGCACCCGGTTCAAAAGGAATTGTTTTTTTGGTGCTTGCTTAATTGATCTATTAGTAGGTGAAAAGCATACTTAATATCTGTTAAACTCAATCATTTCAATTGAAATCGCCTTTTTTCTCATTTTTTATTTTATGTTATAGCTTAAAAAATTATGCGGCCAGTCACTTTTTATTTCTAGTTTCGTCACTGATGATCATGTACTCTTCTACTTTCGATGCTTCAAAAAATGGTGGAATGGTGTCTCACGTGATGGAAAAACTAAGCTTTAATCGGTTAACTTGATCGTGTAACACCCCCAATTTCGTGATACGCAGCGGAATTCAAACTAGGTGTTACTTCATGGCACAACAGTCATAACAATAGAAAACGAACTCTAATGGAGTCGTTTTAAAAGATTTATCATTCGATTTATATAAATATCAGAGTTTACAAAAATGAGGTCCTAGTAGTTTCACGGTTTACAAAATACATTAAATGGGTTTTCGAATGATAATAAAATTTATAGCCTTCTTGAGTATCCGTGCTCCTCCATGCCAGCCTCGTACAATATGGACCTGAAATACATGCTTAAAACTGTCAACACAAAGGTTGAGTGAAATTCATAGAGTTTGTTTGATGGTTGAACACATTATGTTGGTAGTGTGAGCTATAGACTCACACCAATAGTTTGAAAACAAAACAGATATTATTGCACTAAGCTCATGATACCGAAAACGTTAACAGCTTGTCAATAGAAATTGATATAATAGTTTGCCAGGTCATTGGTCAAACAGTTGGCCTAATAGGTAATTTTCCAATTAATCTATGGTTCTTCAAATAGAGTGCGTTTGTTTACCGGACTTGGTCAAACAAACGGGATTCGTCAATCCCGATAGATCTATCCACATTATTCGCGTTCACCCGCAAGTGATTAATGGTTCATGATAATAGGGACTTAAGTGTGGCAATAGTGGTACTTAGTGTACATAATACATTTAGATAAGCATACAGTTTCAAAGCAATGTGTTCGGTTTAAAGTAAAACATGTATTCCCCCCAATTGTAAAACAATTAAGTAATAGAAAGTGAGGCTATGAACTCACCTTAGAGTAAATGATAATCAATGTATAATGAGAATGATGGATATGCCGTGAGAACTTCTACGAGTAACCTAGAATAGGATGTTGCGACTTAGGTTTGAAATAATGATGCTAAAGAAATAACAAACCTATATACGTTTCTATGTTGATCATGATGTAGTACATGGTTTTTGTGTATGTCGTTTTATAGAAATGGTCTAGTTGTGAAAATGAGTTTAGTTTATACATATCGTACTACCGTTCGGGCCATCACAATTCAGAGGTCATGTAGTAAACGTTCGAGGAGCTAGGACACTTTAAATCGTAAATCCAGCAACTCGTTGATACGTTTTACCCAAATGAAACCCCTCACATGAAGCTCCCTAGTATTGTAGTACTTAATTGATAAAACATATGTTTTGTTTATATATCATAAGTGTCAAAAATGTCCATATGGTTTGTAAACATAAGTTACATGTTTGTTTGGTTATGATTAGGAAATCATAATGGTTATCACAAGTATCGTTATAATTTATGTCACAAGTGTTTAAAGAAAAGTTTACAAGTTTTCTAAATTGTAAAGTTGGTTATTACAAGTATAGTTTCATAGTTTATCAAAGAAGTAAATCCAAATTTTATTGTATACGTTTAGGTTTGTCAAGGCTAAGGCCTTTGGTTTACGGTCTCGGCTTAGGAAGCCTTGAGGCTTTAGCCATGGCCTTGTTCTAGGCTACCATGGTCTTGAGACTCAGCCTTGGCCTTAGCCGTGGCTGTGGTCTCGGCTTAAGGCCATTAGGCCTCTTGGTTTGCTTTTAGTTGTGACAAAAGTATAGTTGTGAAGCTATATATAGAGCAGTTTCAGTTTTTGAAAGATAATGGCCTGTTTAAGCGTTTTCAAGGTCCGAGCTTCTTAACTATTGAAGGAAAACGTCGTTCCGGACAACTTTCGTGTTTTAACTTTTTGATGATTCGGACCAGAAGTACAACTTTTAAAACGATCAGACCCTAAACAGCTTCCATTTGGCAGTTTTGGCGTTTTGGTTTCGCTAACTTCTTTTGACTATAACTTTTGACTCGTTTGTCCGTTTCAGGTGATTCAAGTTGCTATGTTTACCTTTTTATCTTGTCTACCATAGTATGTAAGTTATAAAGTCCATAGATTACTGATTTTAATGGTCTCAAATGTGTAGAATATGACTAGTTTACTAGTTTGTTACTTTTACGACAATATGTGAATTAAAACATGTGATTGAGTATATGTACATCATGAATCAACATATTAACTATATATATAGCATGAAATTTTTAAGATTATGAATAATAAAGATGAGATGATGGTGGTGATTAGTTGCTTACAACTTTTGGCTTTCAATTAAGAAAGGAGTAACTTAGTAATGATAGGACTTTGATTGATCACTTAAGACTTTGAATTGAGCTAGCTTTCTACACCTTGGCACCCTTGCAATCTTGAAGAGTTTGTGATGAAGTACTAAGTGACTTGAGTGGATCTAAACTTAAGAAGATCACTTAAACTTGCTAGAGATTTGATGTAGTAACTTACTACTTGAAACTTCTTTGCATAAACTTGGAGTTTATAGATCAAATGATGGAAGATATGTATTATTTGTGATATGAACGACCCAAAAAAGAATATGAGGGTTCTTAGGATGTATTTTACTTGCTATTTATAGTAGGGTAAGTTTGGTTAACCATATATTGGGTTAAATATTAACCAAGGTTAAGTTAGGACACATGTAATGATCTAAATGCACCATGCTTAGGATGATGCCACCAAAATGATGACTCCCCCCCCTAAGGTCGGCCATGAAGAGATAAGATGACTTAGGTGGATAGTTTTCGTATTATCTTGGTTACGGAGTGAGTTTTGGTTCCGTTAATCGCTAACTGTAAGCCGTTAAGCCATAAAACGTAAAACCGGGTATCGTAAAATTTTGAAACTTATAGGAATGATTAAACTCATCATTATACTCCATAAAAAAAAATATAAAATGGGTGATAAGTCTCATTGGGTGCAAAAACGCTGCTTAAAACTGGAAATACGGGTCAAAAAAGCGTAATTCGCAGTTTATCAAAAAATAACGAAATTTCAGGGAAACGACCGTGAATTTATTTAGAGTAGACTAAAATTAGTCTAAAAGTGATATGAGATGTCAAAATGTTGTATTCGTCATACGCGGGATAACTTTACAGTTATACGTGAAGTCAAAAAGTTACGCGATTTAAGCAAAAATGTAGAACGTACAAGGTTAATTCCTTTATGGTCAAAGGAGGAGGGAAATATGTTTTACTTTTCCAAAAAAATGTAAAAGTGTCAAAAACATATTAGAAACACAGTGCAGGAATCTTTAAGTCTGGATGTAAGTAGAATTGTTTAAAACGTAAGTTTAGTTTCGTACAACGCAGGGTTTATTTGGTAACATAAAAATAAATCTTAAAAATTCTCAAATTAATTATGAGTGATCTAAAAATTTATCTGATGCGAGGAAAATTGTCAGGGTTGATTTTCGTTATGCGCGTGATGTTTAAATGGTGTACCGTCCAAAACGAAACTTTAAAACGATGTTTTCTTAATAACTTTTGCGAAAATGATCTAACGATTGTCAAACTCTCAGGTCATTACTAAAATAATTTATCTTACGAGAATGTGAAATAAAAATTTTGCGGGATGAATAGTGAAAGTGAATAGTCTCGAAAATGAAAAGTAACCTAAAAATGCGGGTTACAGTCTCACCACCTTAATGGGAATTCCGTCCCGGAATTCAGAGTGTGTTATCCGATATTGAATTGTCTAGGAAAATGTGAATGTATGCGCCGAATTCTAATCTTTGCGTTCTCAAGTTTCTGGTCATAGAATGTGTTATATACCATGTGGCTTAAGTTGATAATCTAAAAGGTTTTGTTAAAATCTTATAGAGTTCAATATACCTAAAGTTTGGCTTTTCCCGATTCTCAAAATGAATCATATCTTATTAGATCGAGGCTATCAATAAAACCTTAATTTCTAACATGGAGTTTTTGGTGATAGTGTGTGGCATGGAGCCTAATTTGTATGCTTTCCTTAGTTGTTTCGTGGGTGATCTCTGAACACCTTAGTCCATCAAATGGTTAACTAATACTTTCGTCTATATAGTGCCTCAAAATGGAATAGTTTTGTTGTTGTTAGGGTAACTGTTGTTAATCAAAGGTGTAAGATATTGTTGATGTGAAATGGTTTGTAATGATGTGATAACCGTCGTTGTAGGGAAAGTCTTGTTAGTGACAAGTGATTATCCAAACTATTTCCAAAGTTGATCGTGTCTTAGGTGGTTTCGGGATGAGGGCTATATCGTATAGTGTTTATGTCTACTAGTGTTTAGAAGAAACGTGGTACTGTGAAGTTTTACATACTGACTTATAATGGAGTTCAGATAATGATGTGATATGTTGACGATTAGAAGAGTGTAGCGTAAGTTTACCATTATTCTTAGGTAGAGATGTCAAGTTTGTTTTAAAATCAAAAGTGAATTTTAAAGGAATATGACGGAATGATAGCCTTGAAACCTAATCAGGCTAGTACTTTTAAGAAATGACGAGAAGATTTGATGACTATCCCAAGATAGTAGTTAGGATTATTTCATAAATGAAAACTTTCAAGAATGAAATTAGGTAGTATAAATAAGTGTTAAGATCTTGCTTAGTGGTAAGACACTATCATGTCTCTAGATTTTTTTAATGAATTCTAGTGGTTTATCGAGATTAAGTAGGAAATTAATCTGAACAGAACGCTAGTACAACTATTCTCAGTATTTGAAAAATTTAAGTCGAACATAGTTAGTCAGACTATGTTCCACTATCCCTAGGTTAAATATAGGTGACTAGACTATATTTAGCCGAGGTTCGATAAATTTTTCAAATACCTTAATTAGGTATACTCGTGATATGTCCATAGCTTTTGAGAAATTGTCTACTAAGCAAAGACGATATCAAACCATCTAGTTGCAAGTCTTGGCCATAAAAGACTTGTAACCTATGTTTTCACATTCCATTGCATAGAAGATAGTATGGGTAGATACGTGTGGAAAGAAAGTTTTAAGTAATTATAAAATAGACCATACTTGGCTAGAATCACGAACTTTTAACAATGAAGGTTTCAGAAGAGAATTTTGATGAATGTAGATAAAGTTTCCGAACTTCAGCTTTTGTAGATAATTAGTTAGTTGATCTTTTAGAAATCCCATTTCTTGTATTTTCATTAGGAAAATCGATAGATTGTGACGGGCTTCATGTAAAATGTTAGTGCAAATATTACGATATTTAATCTATACAGTCTTGTTTGTTTTGATTGATGACAAACATGTAACTTGTAATACATAACGTAAAATGTACAAGTTACTTGTAATTACATTTGTCTCAACATACATTCAACACCTCTCGATGTCTCAAGTCCTCGTATGTTACAACACAGGTTCGTACATGTTTGTTATGTGGCATTATGATCAAACCCATTAACAAATCATATAGAATGTTTAAAATACGTTTAGAGTCACTAAGTATTTTAATAGGTTAACCATTCTATTTAGAACCTCATTTTACATTTTGCATTCACAAGTATTTCAAAAGGTAACTAGACATTTTATTAACTAGTTACATAATACATTTTACAAGTTTACCTTGATAAACTTTTTAATCTAAAAATGGAAATACATGTTACATCATGTCATGCATCATCTTTGAAATCCTTGGAAGATCACTTGAATATTTTGGTTAGATTGACACTCAATATATCAAATGTGATCTTAGTAAGATTTGGTAATATCTTGGAAAGATTTGAAGAAAGATTTTTTAGATTTTATGTCAGACCCCCACGGTACCAAAATGGTACACGGGCGGAACCCTTTTGAGGGTTCCGTGGTCCGTGGACGCTCCTGTCCATTTTGGCTATAAATAGCAAGCCAAACCAAGTTGTTCATTCATCCCTTCAACACACTTTCTCTCTACCTTTCTTGCATCATTTAGATCTGTAGATAACAATGTAGAAACATACATTAATCTCCCTCACCATCACATGATCATAATGCTTCTAACATTCATCTTTGTTGTAAGCATACTCTATATCTTGATCAACCAAAGAAAGCTTGGAGATCTAGCCATCTCCACTCATCACAAGCTGAAGATCTATCACAAAAAGTTTAGGGAACTTGTGATCTTCGTCATGAAGGCTTCCTATCAATGGAAGTTCATTTAGAAGTAGTCATTCATATCCATTAGACATTTGTGTCATGGATCATTAGTGTAAACATCATTGCATCATAACAACACTTTCACCAAACTAGATTAGATGGTTTATGTGTTTGTGCCATAAAACACAAGGTTTGTTATGTTGGGCCATAAAACATATTGGGAGTGGTTGTACCCTTGTAAAAGAACTCGACATCTAGCTTAGTGTCGGAAATATTGTATAGGCGACGTTAGGTTGGTTCTACCTCGAACTAGAACCCGGTATTTAGCTTTGTACCGGAAAAAGTGTAAGCGACGATTTTAAGGTTTTCTCCGCCGAGAAGGGAGCTTGTTGATTTAGTGAAGTAACTCTCGAGTTGGGTACTCGGGGAGTGGAGTAGGGCGGAAAGGAGATCCGTGACCGAACCACTATAAATCCTCGTGTTCGGTTTGCACTTTCCTTTCTTTATCTCTTTACTTTTATACTTTCTCTATACTATTGTTTGTGATGTGGTTTGGTGTTCATGATTATGTGACAACTTAGTTTACTATGCTTTATATTAGTCACAAACAATAATTGGTACTTACATATTATAACAAGCTTTATAAGCGATTTGATACTAAAGATCTAAAGTTTTTAAACGGTAACGTATTCACCCCCCCTCTACGTTTCCACAATTGGTATCAAAGCCACGTGGCTCTTATTTTCAAAACAAATGGTTTTTAAAATAGAGTACGATCCATGTATCAAATTACCATTGAAGCGAAAAATAATATGAAAAATGCTTTGCTTGTTATAATTAGAAATTTTGTTGTTAAATGTAACTTTGTATACAAGCTTGAAGGTTTTCTTGAAAAATAAAATAAAAGTTTGTTGAAAGAACTAGTAAGTATTGTATTGTGTGCTCATAGAAAATTTACGAAGAAATATGATTTTAAAGGAGTATTTGAGATAACTATAAATCTAGTTGAAAAATCACCTCCGTAAATGTTTAAGATAAGTTACATAAGAAGATATGTTGTTAAATATGTGTATTATATGTTTACTATAAAATCTAGTAAGTCACACACGTTTTCTCTATGTCAAATAATAGTTTTGGTAAATCTGTCTCAGAGGACCACGACACCAAATCTTATAAAGGGCGGATCCCTTTATTTGGTTCCGTGGAATCCGTCTGTACAATATGCAGTTTTTTGGGCAACTTCAAAAAATCATAACTAATTAACCGTAAGTCCGTTCGAGTCGAGCCACCTATAATTTTAAAGGGAATTGAGTCTACTTTCACTTAAAAATACTTTCATGGCCTGTGTCTAATTTTAAAAAAGTAAAATAGACCAAATACTACAGTATGTCTAAAATATTAAGTTTCGCTTTAACATAAAAACTCAAATTTTTGAATCAAACAATTTAAGTTGGTATTCTTAGAACTTTGATACAACTTCTTTTGAAACTAATTAATTTGGTAATATGTTTAAAGGAAACCAATCAAGCTTGGTATACATCGTCACATTTAAACGCTAAATGACGAAAAATGTTTTTTTATTTTATGCTATACTAAATGACTACTTGTTTATGTTGTTTGCATATATGGTGCTTGCTTATTTTCAAATTGTTGTTTACACTTGTTTGTTTGCATAATATAAGTGTCAATCTTGCCATGTTATTTATTCGCTTGTTTGACAACTTCTTGTTTATGCACAATAGGTCTTTGCTAGATTTTGTGCAATAAGTTAGAAAATGGTTTTATCATCACTTGTAGAATTAGATAACTTTCTTTGCATAGGTTATACTAAAATCTCACATAACTTATGAAATGTCATAACTCACTTAGCAATGAGTACTAAGTAAATTAGTCAAGTACTTTGAAAAATGAAGGTTTTAAGGAGTGTTTGGTACAAGACGAAAACAATGATGTATGATACTATTTGGTTGTTTTTATTTCGTAGGATGATAAACTAACTTAAAACATTGATGTATGCTAACTGGTTCATGCAGGGGGATAGCACACGGGTGTTATCAAATTTTACCCATTTTCACTTATATGTGAAAATCGTTAGCCCTTGTTCAAAATCAATGCTCCACTATGTTTGTGTATGCGTTATTGACTATTCCTAACTAGAAATAGTTAATGCCATATGTTTTGAGAAAAAATTTCAGGTTTCGGAAAAGTCCCCGATAGTTTAAATATGGGTCTGTGAAGATTTCTGGTCACCACGGACCAGACGGCACCAAATATTTGGTTCCGCCCATTATAGCTTTTGGTACCGCCATACCTGTACAGGCGAACCAGGCGGCACCAATTTAAGGGTTCCGGCTGTGTAAAGAAATGGTGCCGTGGAACCTACAGGTAAGTTGTTGAATTTTACTAAATCCTGCAATCTAATTTACCAAATTTCGTTTATAGGATAGTTGTTAATGCTTATCTTTCATATC
Organism: Chrysanthemum seticuspe; assembly: GCA_019973895.1. NCBI lineage: Eukaryota > Viridiplantae > Streptophyta > Magnoliopsida > Asterales > Asteraceae > Chrysanthemum > Chrysanthemum seticuspe. The sequence goes on along the minus strand of BPTQ01000008.1, from coordinate 182,530,184 downwards.
CTATTCAACACATCCTCAGTGGATTAACTTAGGATGTTTGACATGATCTTAGACACTTCCATCTCATTAAACTACCATCTTTGTATGGATTAACATCAAATCCGTAAATCCTTTGTTCCATAAATCGACACATTCAGGATGGTCTTTTTCACACCTTCGCTGTTACTTTTCCTCAAGCTTAGCATTTCTTAAAGCAAAGTCATAATGACAAAATCCTCAACCTCAAATAAGCCACTTAAGAAAACCACTAGGATTAGCATTCGATCTTGTTACTTCATTAACTTGAACTCCTCATCCTCAGACTCGTTACCTCTCAACACCTCATCACCCATTCAAGATGTGAACTTTCTAAACTTAAGTACTCCAACTCCACCACCAAAATCACCCACAATTATGACTACTTCACAACCATCCAAAACACCTTCACTACCAAAGTCTCCAAAACTTGTACTTTGTGCAAACACCACCAACATCTCCTCACCCGTTTTCGGATGACTTAGATGACCTACCGAGACTAACAAATCTGTACTTATTATTTGCAAAGATATCATACACAAGTCTATCATATGACTATAGATATTGTTTTGTATCTACATGTATTACCTCACTTGGTTAACATGAAAATAATGTGTCATCCTTCAAGACGATAAGTATTTACATAGAGTCATAACTCACACGTATGTCAAAGAAATACTATCAAGTCTTGTTATCCTTGAGTTCAATCTAAGCTTTATAATCTCAACAAATTAGGATTGACAACTTAAGTATTTCATCCGAAATATTCAAGTAAAATGCAACTTACGATTGTAGTCATTAAAAGTCATATCCGAAAAATCAACACCCAAGTATTTTAACAAACACATGTTGAAACACTTATCCAAAGCAAACAACCCACTGTGCCACTTATCCCTCTTTGACACCTACTATCCCTCTTCCATCTTTTGGCACCATTAAGCGTATTGCTCATGAACTTCCAAGAGCATCCTTTAAATCAAACGTGCCCTTTCAAGGTGAACCTATACCTCAGCCCCTAAGCTTCATAGACATAACCAAAACCTCAAGCACTTCACCCACTAGTTGTAGCAACCAATGAACCATAAGAATTAGTATCCGTACTTTTTGTGTTCAACATCTATGGACAAATAATCAACCTAAGTACTCCCATAGCACAACAAACCCCTACATCACCACATCCTTATTTAGACACACTAGAAGACCTACCATCTAGATCAACCAATCCACCATCCTTACCATCATTTGAATTCGTTGAGTGTATTGCTCAAAAAGCCCTTGTGTCCAACACTTGTACTGAATCAAATGCACAAACTCAAACATCCTTTCCCACATATAAGGACTTAGATAATTCATTATGGCTAGAACCTCAACTATCAAATAAGCATGGTGCTCTTGGTAATTGTTCTCAATTTTCACTAGGCATAAGTAGTACTACCTTCACAAATTATCAAAGTATTAGTAATACTTTGCCGTTAAACTTCTACATAAATTTCATTAAACCTTAAATCAACATTTTAACAACATATGTTAAAATGCAATCTCAAAGCCAACATCATAAACCCCAAGCAACAATGACTCTTAAGGAGTATACATAAGAAACTCGAGTGAATTCCTCTTGTCATCATCTAGTGAATATAATCTTTATACCAAGTATATTTAGATGGGACTATCCTATTCAAACACTTTGGCTTTATATCTTCATTTAGGAAAACATGATGTTTTTGAAAAACGTTATGCCTAAGATTCATGCATTAAGCTTTCATTTTGTTAAAAGGATATTGTATATCCTGTGCATCACTCTTGCGACATAAATAGTTGTGTTACAAGAGATTTCATTACACCTCATTGGCTAAATGATCTTGAAACAAACATCTACAAGTTCTATGAACTAGCATATCCTATTCATCTTGTCATATTTATTTTCATAAGCATGATAACTTTATCCCATGGGATAATCTCATTTGTTGAAAGATACTATTTGTATCTATTTCCTTTCAAGCATACATCATAACCTAACCTTGCTCAAACCGAGTGCACATCCAAGGTTAAAACTACACATCTTTAGAGCATACACAAGATCTATTGAAGTTGGTAACCTCACTTAGATTCTTGTTAAATAATATTCCAAAGAGCTCTCTTGAGAACGTTCTTAGTTTAACATATTCCATTCTCTAGCCTTAGATGATCAATTCACATTTAAAGTACACATGGTACACACTTTAACTCAACATAAAAGATGTCATCCATTAGATCATACAATTAGCTGTGTAATTTGAACAACTTTAGATACATCAAACACACCATTGTTAAAGCTCATGTGTATAACATGACGTCTTCATCACCTTAGTTATATTGCATATTAGTTAAGTCACATTAAGCCAAGTATTGGTAAACTATCATCTTTTATGCACTTTAATATGCAGAAGTAGGAGTTCCCATCTTTCTAACATGAGAATGACTACTGGAGAACCTATTGCACTAGAAACTCAATTTGACCTAACGGTTGAATTGCTTCATGAAGAGAAGTTGGGTATGTGGAATCACCCGTAAAAATGGTCGTGTTTAGCCTTAATTGAGCACCGCTAGTAATAGTCTCATACTCATTCTCGAACTTGAAAAATCTGTTTTCCTATACTTGCCTAAAGTAAGTGTTAAAACATTGATAGTTTGCCTCGCCTAAGGAACACTAATCAAAAAAGTAGTATATATGACTTTTCTTTCAAAACCACTTGCATTTCACTTACATGTGTTGATTACATGTCCTTGTTTGATACGATAAGTTGATTTGACATTATCTTAGTGATTGATAACTAGTCAAATGTGTAAACCTTAGTAAAACCACTTGCATTGCACTTACATGTGTTGATTACATGTTCTCGTTTAATACGATAAGTTGATTTGACATTATCTTAGTGTTTGATAACAAGTCATAATGTATAAACCTTGGTATGGTTTTATCTTCATAATGCTTGTATTCTTGTTTCATGCTACTAAACGTTTAAACCTAAACTTTATTTGCATGATTCTTACTTTTGAATTATTTTTAGCATGATTAACATGTTACTTATGAACTCATAATATGCCATTTTGATACGTGATAATTTTGATATGATATATTTGTGTTTGAACGCTATTAATTGGTATTCATTATATCTATGTGTAGTATGATCCAAATAAAACATGCTCCAAATTGTTATGTCTTAAACATGGCTTGCATGAATCTTTCATTTTGTTTCTTTTGCTTCTTGTCACACTATTTGTTTGCTACGTGTGCACATATAATCTGTCAAAGTGCTTTTGGTATGACAAACTTTTAGAAGCTTTTTATCTTACAAATTAATCACATAGATTATTGTATATCCAAATATGCTTGAGTGGCTAAGTCTAACGACAAAACAATCTCATAATGAAATGTCTTGAATAAAGTCGTATTCTTGCATAATATGATTATCTTGATGCTATCTTGTGTGGTGATTTCTTGTCTACTTAGTACAATGTGTTGTTTTTGCTTATATAATATGTTATCATCTGATTTCTATCATGTTAACATCTTTTGTCACTAACAAATTTGTTTTGTAGGTTGATAACAAATTATTTGTTATCTCACTTGGTTTTAACTTTTATATGCTCATTTTGCATAATCCCCTTTATTGCTACATAGATTAGTAATATGTTTTATGGGACCCCTACACTTGCATATAGTTTAAAAGCATATAGAATTAAGTTCTAGCGGGTTGGCTTTGCATTTTTGTCTTTCAATCGACCTCTTTCCAAATCTCACTTTTGCTTCCGCTTTCCAAAAATCATCTCCATCATTATTTAGTTATAACAATACTCTAATCCTCTTCACTTTCTATTAGGAAACCACATGCCTCATCATACGATCATCTCGTATTAATCGAGAAGAGATACATGACTTTAAGGATGAAGTTCATTGTATGCTAACCATCATCCAGAAAAACATCACTAAGCTCATCTCTTTCGTTAACCCGAATAACCTCCTAAACACTTTGTTGTCATTCCTTATTTGATACACATTATGTTGGATGTCCACCAATTAAGGGGGAGAGAAATCCATTCACATAATTGTCTTTTTTCAAATTTTATGTCTCTTAGACTCTAAAATACCAACACATAGGCAAACACCACTTAGCTAAAACCGGTTCACGAAACCACAACTAGTTCAACCTTTTTAACCTTATATCACAAGTTTGCACCAATACCTCTTCAAGTGAAAAACACATCATGTGTTTTACAAACTTCTTCATCTCCACAATCAACGAATCTAGGATTTTCCTTAAACTAGCACCTTACAACTTCACTATCTAGAACACCATCATTGGATCTTATCCTTTTCTCGCTTAACATATATTATGCATGTCATTGTCAGTGCAAACGATATATTAATCAAAACAGCCATTTCCAACACGTTGGTCCATCCAACTCTCACTTATATGATGTCATTCTCATCCTCATATAGGTACTCATTATTAGTATTTTCCATATTGTCTTCACTTCTTTTCAAAGTGATAATCATCCATGTCGGTCAAAACCATGCTAATACTACCTTTCCCATTGTCACCTAGAATAGGTCATTTTTATAATTCGTGTCAATCAATGAACGAATTTATCTTCATGTTATCACTTTTATATATTCTTAGATAGAACGCATTATTGATTACTCTTGGGTTGAAGCATATGAGAACTTGCTCAAAACAATAGGTTGTTAGCATCAATAAATCATTCAAATCATAACTCTTATGCATCATTGAAATACAATATCCATTCATATTTTTTTTCTCTTAGCCTTGGTCACTTGACATGACGCAAGGATTGCATGAGTCCATATTTTTTTTTATTTACTATACATATGAGTTTCTAACTCCTTAATAGCTTCCTACCTAATCACCACCACCTTCCATCACCACTTTCACTAATCATCACCACCATGGATTAGCGAAAACTTGCTTTTGTAAATGTCAAGTCATCTACAATCACCACATGAATCCTACTAGTAAACCAACACCAACACTAGCACCACTAGTGGCACACCCGGTGGAAGACTTCATATCTTCTTTCTAGGAATTATTTTGTAGGCTTTTATCATATTATATTCTCACTTTTCTTATGATTGTAATTAGGAGACTACACTTCATGAGATCTTTGATTATATCATTTATCACATATATACATCTTACTTTTCTTTGTGAAAAAGATGAAATATATTGCACTAATGTTTTTCATTGTAGGTTCATCATCATATACACTCGATTGTATATAACTTACTCATCTAAGGATGAAGTTTGCATCAATTATTTTTCTTATATTAGGTGCTTCTTGACACCCTAGAACAAGGAGGAATATCCTATAAACACTCGTATTGCATCGTCTATACACTTGGTTCTATTATACTAATATTTATTTTGAAGGTTCATCTTGACGCCCTAGAGCAAGGGGAGCTTCCGTCAAGAATTTACTGAGTGCATCTTATACACACTTTGTTGTATGACACTTACTCGTCAAATGAAGAATATAGTTTTGCACTAATATTTGTTTTGTAGGTTTTTAATCATACCCTGACGCCTCAAACAAGGGGGAGCAACCGTCAAGGGGGAGCATGCACGCATTTAGCATCATTCTCACTTTTCAAACAAGCATTTGTGCTTCGATAAAAAGTAGAGAAAATAGGCTAACATTGCTATGCATTTTTCTTTTTCATATATTTCTCATAATTTTTGTTGCATAAAACTAACCTTAATGTAGGTTAAGCCTCTTTATTTGATCCATGGATCCGCTACCAAACAAGGGACGGATTGAAGTGGACGGTTTAACTTCACTAGGGATGATGCAAGCTTGCCTTTTTGGGGAGAAATAAAGTTAAACTCCAAGGACACGCCCTTTTTGTTTCGACAAAAGGGGGAGAAGAGTGTAAACGGAGAAGGTAATGTAAAGGTAGTAAGGATACAAGTAACCTTTTACATTTTACTTTCTATTACGTTCACATATCTTTGTCATCATCAAAAAGGGGGAGATTGTTAGTGCAAATATTACGATATTTAATCTATACAGTCTTGTTTGTTTTGATTGATGACAAACATGTAACTTGTAATACATAAGGTAAAATGTACAAGTTACTTGTAATTACATTTGTCTCAACATACATTCAACACCTCTCGATATCTCAAGTCCTCGTATGTTACAACACAAGTTCGTACATGTTTGTTATGTGGCATTATGATCAAACCCATTAACAAATCATATAGAATGTTTAAAATACGTTTAGAGTCACTAAGTATTTTAATAGGTTAACCATTCTATTTAGAACCTCATTTTACATTTTGCATTCACAAGTATTTCAAAAGGTAACTAGACATTTTATTAACTAGTTACATAATACATTTTACAAGTTTACCTTGATAAACTTTTTAATCTAAAAATGGAAATACATGTTACATCATGTCATGCATCATCTTTGAAATCCTTGGAAGATCACTTGAATATTTTGGTTAGATTGACACTCAATATATCAAATGTGATCTTAGTAAGATTTGGTAATATCTTGGAAAGATTTGAAGAAAGATTTTTTAGATTTTATGTTAGACCCCCACGGTACCAAAATGGTACACGGGCGGAACCCTTTTGAGGGTTCCGTGGTCCGTGGACGCTCCTGTCCATTTTGGCTATAAATAGCAAGCCAAACCAAGTTGTTCATTCATCCCTTCAACACACTTTCTCTCTACCTTTCTTGCATCATTTAGATCTGTAGATAACAATGTAGAAACATACATTAATCTCCCTCACCATCACATGATCATAATGCTTCTAACATTCATCTTTGTTGTAAGCATACTCTATATCTTGATCAACCAAAGAAAGCTTGGAGATCTAGCCATCTCCACTCATCACAAGCTGAAGATCTATCACAACAAGTTTAGGGAACTTGTGATCTTCATCATGAAGGCTTCCTATCAATGGAAGTTCATTTAGAAGTAGTCATTCATATCCATTAGACATTTGTGTCATGGATCATTAGTGTAAACATCATTGCATCATAACAACACTTTCACCAAACTAGATTAGATGGTTTATGTGTTTGTGCCATAAAACACAAGGTTTGTTATGTTGGGCCATAAAACATATTGGGAGTGGTTGTACCCTTGTAAAAGAACTCGACATCTAGCTTAGTGTCGGAAATATTGTATAGGCGACGTTAGGTTGGTTCTACCTCGAACTAGAACCCGGTATTTAGCTTTGTACCAGAAAAAGTGTAAGCGACGATTGTAAGGTTTTCTCCGCCGAGAAGGGAGCTTGTTGATTTAGTGAAGTAACTCTCGAGTTGGGTACTCGGGGAGTGGAGTAGGGCGGAAAGGAGATCCGTGACCGAACCACTATAAATCCTCGTGTTCGGTTTGCACTTTCCTTTCTTTATCTCTTTACTTTTATACTTTCTCTATACTATTGTTTGTGATGTGGTTTGGTGTTCATGATTATGTGACAACTTAGTTTACTATGCTTTATATTAGTCACAAACAATAATTGGTACTTACATATTATAACAAGCTTTATAAGCGATTTGATACTAAAGATCTAAAGTTTTTAAACGGTAACGTATTCACACCCTGATGAGTGTGCAAATACTCATCATTTTTGTACCTTTTAGACTGCAAAAACATTTAAAAACGCTCAGAAATGCATCAAAATACTGAAAATATCTCAAAATTGCATTTTATATGTTTCAGATGCAAAATGTTTAAAATCAGATGAAAAACGAGCTAAGTTTGCATAATTGGCAGTTTCAGTCCCTCAACTTTCAAAAGTTGTCAGAAATAGTCCCTGAGCACTTATTTTAAAAGAAAAGTCACCATAGATCCTTTTAAAATCATAACTTGTCATAATTAGTCCTTTGGTGAAAAGTTCCAAAAGTTTTGAGAAATTACAGTTTTGATCCCTGGATTTTCAAAATGGTCATGTTTAGTCCTTGGAATTTCACAATTGTCAAAAATGGTCCTTAACTTATTTGAGATTTACAAGTTTGACCCTTGTACTACAACTTCATAAATTACAGTTATGGTCCCTGCAGTTTCAGGATTACACATTTGGTCCCTTAACTACACCTTGGATCTAATTCCTATCCTAAGTCCAATTAACCACTAAACCCAATACCCATTTAATAAAGCCCAAGTCCAACACCCCTATTTACCCGGTCCATACCCTGTCCAACCCGTTTACCAAACCAAACCCGCCCACATTTAAATAATAAAAAAACCGCTCACGGGTTCCCTTTTCCCTCTTCCTCATCATCACCTGACCTGCAACACCTAGCCTGCAACTCCACCCCTACTCCACGCCTTGTTCCCCCTCCAAACACCCCAAGCCAAGAAGCATTAAATGCTTTCTCCCCCCTTGCACTCAACCTCTCCAACTGGCAAAACCATCTTTCCCGCAAAATTGCATCAAATGGCCAATATCATCTCAAGAGATCCAAGGGCCAAGAAAACAAGTGGGATTTGCTCAGAGATGTGAGAGAAGCATTTTGGTGTATAAAAAGAAGAGGAGAAGGCAAAGAGAGTAGTAGTTAGTTTTATATTTTTTCTTGTAAAATCGTTTTCATTACCAATGTATTAGTTTAACTCTAAAATTGTTATTTCTAGTTTCTATGCACTGAACTTAAGTCACTTAATCATTTGTAATCCAGTTCAAGTTCTAATCAAAAGTTTATCCAAGTCTTTTGTTTTCAAGTTTTCTTGTACTTATGCAATCTTTAATCACCTAAAATCCAGGCTTCAATAAGCTTCATTATCATTCAAATAAGCTTACTTAAGCTTCTGATAGCTTTTAGTAAGCTTATAATTTAGTTTTAAGCTAATTCTTAAATTGGTCAACAAAAGTCAAACTGAAGCTCAACTGGAAATGGTTATGATATTGGGGTGATGCAGAGCTTGGATTGGGTTGGATAGTGGTTATTGAACTGTTCCATTGACTTCATTAACTTGTAGCTTTGGCAGAACTTTGTAAGTGCATAAGCTCATTCCTTGTTCAGTTTCAATTAATGTCCTGCACTATTTCAATATTTGAGATGAGATGTTAATTGATCTGTGCAAAACCGTCAAGTTTTCTCACGCAAGCTGACCACTTGTGAATGGCCAACTGTAAGAAACTTAAAACAGCTTAAGCACAAATGCAATGAAGATCAGGAGAGTATAGTGTTTCCCCAGGTCGTTAAGTCCCAACGAGCTGTGCGAGAATAGCCAAACGTGTAGTGATCGAGAGGATTTGAACGGGAAAGGATAGTGATTGATCTATACCTAAAGAGAAAGCCCATAAACTACAGGGGCTTAAATGCAAATTAAAGAAAATTAAAAAGATAAAAAGTATTAAATAAACGCTATCACTATTTGCAAAATGATGTTTTTGTTTTTATGTTATTATAAAACTTGAAATTAAAAACTACGTAACGTACAAATGAAAAAGTGAAACTTACACAATATAAATCCTAAAAATATGAAAATGACATTTTTACAAACCTAATGATAAAATAAAATTATTAGAAAAAGAAAATTATTTTTATAACAAATTATCTAATTATTATTAATTAAAAACTAATTTTAACTATTTAATATTAGCCTAAAATACAAGAAATTAGGAAATAAAGCTAGAAAAATAAAATTATGACTTAGAAAAATCTAAAATGACAAAAAAGAATTTTCAAAACTATTTTTGTATTTTTCTGATTATTTTTCTATTTTTTATGAATTTTAAACTATTTAAAACTAATTAAATTACTTAAAAATACAAATTTAACTAAGAAAAATATGGAAAAATATTTTTTTGGCTTTTTATATTTATCTAAACTTAAGAAAATTGAAAAATTATTTTTTTGAAACTTTTCTTAATTTTTTGTATTTAAAGCTAATTAAAAAGTGCTAAAAACTAAATTAAATCAAGAAAAATAGCAAAATAACTTAGAAAAATCTGAAAAATTCAAGTTAAGTCTAAAATAATATTATGAAACTAGGAAAAATGGAAAAACAGGGTGTTGTGTACAAAAAATTGAAACTGCTATCCAAGTGCTTATGAATAAGCACTTTAAAATAAGCAATAAGCTACCAACCAACACCAAACTGATACAGAAGCTAAATAATGCTAAAAGAACTTAAAAGAAACAAGTCTCAACTGCTCTTGACCTCTGATTGCAAGTATAACAGATTATGATGATTTGAGATGATAGGCTAAAAGCAGTGTGAGGGTATCAGATTTAAGCATATGAATAAGCACATGAATAAGCTGGAAACATGAAACCAAGACTTGTATCCTACACTAGACCTGGGTGAGTGTTTGTAAACCAAAAATCAAGCTTGGAAAAGCTCTTATAAGCCCTGTGCAAGCTCACACAAATCTGAGAAAAACTCAGTTTAAACTGAGAAGTGGAGCAGGGCAACTAGGACCACATTCACAAGCTTATTTGAAGCTTATAAAAATTTGACAAAAATCAACAAAAATGACGATAAGAAAGGACACCAGCTGAAGTTTTTAAAATGCCAAGTTTCACTTCATGTGGCTCAAAAATGAGCTCATGAAAAATCCTTGCAGTTGGCCCCAAAACAGGTTTTCTAAATTTTGACTTTTGACAACAGTTATGAACTTTGACCAAAATGAACTTTGAATCCAATTTTATGACTGATATTGATGAAATATGTTAAACTGAAACTACTGCAAGCAATGTTTAATAATTCTTAACACAATTCAAGAGATTGCAAGTCCAAAATCACAACAGTGAGTGAATGAGACAGATTAAAATGGATTGTTGACTATTATGGCTTGCAGATCCAAATTAAAGACAGATATGAGTTTGTATGGACTTGACAAGCATAAAACAACAAGAGACAACCACTGAGCACACCTTTAGTACAGATTAAGCACCAATGCCAAACACACCTTTATTAACTGTTTTGCCAATTTTAATGAAACAAACTGCTGAATCAACTTGTTTAAATGATCCAACTAAGCTTAACTAACCTAAGTACTACTATTTAAACAGGTTTCAACTACTTGTAACTACAAATACAGATTATGCTTTGAAACTTTGAAAAGCACTTACAATTGTCCTTAGCCACAGTGGCCTGCCACCAATGAACTTAGAACCTCTAACATATCCAAATTAACCCAAATGACTAAAAATCAACCCAAATCCATGTCTGCATCACCCATTGCTATTTCTGCTTCATTTTTGCCCATGTTGACTTTTGTTGACCAATATTCAAAAGAGCTTGATACTTAAATACAAGCTTATAAAAAGCTTTGATAAGCTTGTTTTAGCTTGTTTGAGTCTACAAATACACTGTTTAGAACATGTACACAAGATTTGGACACTAAAAATTTCAACAGTAAACTGAAATATATGAAATGGAAGTACCACTTGAATTGATGCTTGAAAATGATTTATCTTGATAAAATAACTTTAAATGAGTACATAAAAACAGAGAATTACAATTTCAAATTTAAATTAAGACATTGCTAATAAAAACGACATACAAAAAATTGGAAAACTAACTACTGTCTTTCCCTTGCTTCTACACTCTCTTTTATAGCTCCAAATGATTCTCTCACATCTTCTGAGTGGATCCCACCTGATTCCAGAGCCATTGGGACCCTTTTGTGAGTTTTGGCCATTTTGTTAATTTTGGCGGGAAACTCTGGTTTTGACCTGTGGACTCTAAACTGCAACTAGGGGGGGGGGGGTGTAGTAGGTATGATGATGAGGGGGGTTGAGGTGATAAGGGTGGTGGAAAAGGGGAGTTGCAGGGTGTACAGTCAAGTGGGGGGGAAGAAAACCTGTTTAGGGAATGGTTGTTTGACTGAGTTTGACCAAGGGGGTCAAAAAACAGAAAAGGGGTCAAAATGGGTTACATGGCAGGGGTCAGTTGTTATTTTGACAAGGCTTGGGCTTATTAATGACAAGGGCTTATTTTGTAATTCTGAAATCTTGAGGGACCAATCCTGTAATTTTCCAAAGTTGTCACAAGGATCACTTTTGCCAAGTTCCAATAGTACAAGGACCAGTTTTGACAATTTCAAATTTTCCAGGGACCAAACTTGACATTTTATGAAAGTTCAGGGACCTTTTTTGCCATTTAACAAAAGATTTATTCAAGGACCATTTTTGACAAGTTAGAATAATTCAGGGACCTTGAATAACATTTTTCTTTATTTTGCTTTACCAGGGACTGTTTTTGACAACTTTTGAAACTTGGGGGACTAAAACTGCCAATTATGCAAATTTGATACGTTTTTCACCAGATTTTGATATTTTTGCATTTAAAACATATAAAACACTTATTTGTGATATTTTTATCATTTTGATGCATTTCTGAGTGTTTTCAGATGTTTTTGCAGTTTAAATGGTACAAAAATGATGAGTATTTAGACACTCATCATTAATTTGTAGGATTAAAGGCTTCACTCAGTAGCCATAATCATATTGAGTGGTTAGAATAGATTGAAGTTAAGGATAGTAGTCATTGGCTTAGTTCTCTGTCCATATATGAGTGTTTGGAATAGCCTGCAACACCCATTCTCAGGCCTCTATATTACTTAGGAGTAATGTTCTCAGTTGTATTTAGCTATTAGTAGCAGCCTTAGGTACTAATTCGTGCTTATTTTCACTTAAAGTCAAAATCACTATAAATCTGTTCTCATTTCATATCTGGTAAGAATTTGTGAAATCAAAAGCTTGTTTTGTGTTTAGATAACAGTGGAGTAGCTTAATATAGCTTTACTTTAGCTTAATACATCATAATAAGTTCAAGAATTGGTCTCAAATCTCAGTTTAGTCAACTTTTCAATTATGTGTTAAAAGTCAAAAGTGAAAAACCAGTTTTGACCCTACCTTTGTTGAATTTTCATGTATTCAATTCTGGGTCAATTCAAGTGAAACTTTGGGTTTTAAAACTTCAACTGGTCAAGAATTGGAAAATGATTTTTGGGAATTTTTTATAAGTTCTTAAAAGCTCCAAATGAGCTTGTCCATTTGGTCAAAAAATGCCCTGTGACAGGGCATAAGTCACCAAGACAATTTTCTCAGGTTCTTGCAGAGCTTGTCAAAAGCTCAATTGAGCTTATCTCAAGCTCAGATTTGGTCCATAGGTTCCTTGCCAGGTCTAGTTTGGATTTCTTAATTTGGATTTTGGTTTCTTGCTTATCCAGTAGCTTATTTTCTAGCTGTAAAGTAGCACCCCAAATCTGTTTTTGCACTTGATTTCAAAACATCAAATCTGTGTAGTTTGCATTTTAGAGGTTTAAGCTAGTTGTATTTAGTTTTTTTTTAGTAGTTTTAGCTTAATATAGCTTCTGTGTTAAGTGGGTGCTCAGTTGGTCTCTTGTGCTTATTTTGAGTGCTTATTTACAAGCACTTTGCACTGCAGTCCCATAATCTTGTACACTAGCCATTGTTTTTATATTTTTCATAGAATCAGAATATTAATTTAGACTTTTTCTGAATTTTTCATATTTTTCTAGCACTGTTTGCTATTTTTCTTCATTTAAAACAGTTTTTAGGCAATTTTAATTAGCTTTTAATACAATTAAATCAGAAAAACTTCAAAAAAATAAGTTTTCATTTTTCATAGGTTAAGATAATTATAAAAAGCAAAAAAATAATTTTTCCATATTTTTCTTAGTTTAATTTGTATTTTTTAGCAATTTAAGTAGTTTTAAATAGTTTTTAATTCATAGAAAATAGAAAAATAATCAGAAAAATACAAAATTAGTTTTGAAAATTCTCTTTAGTTATTTTAGATTTTTCTAAGTCATAATTTTATTTTTCTAGCTTTATTTCATATTTTCTTGTATTTTAGGGTATTATTAAATAGGTAAAAATAGTTTTTAATTAATAATAATTAAATAAATAGTCGTAAAAATAAATTTTTTTATCAAAATTTTCTCTTATCATTAGGTTTGTAAAAATGTCATTTTTATATTTTTAGGATTAATATTGTTTCAATTTCACATTTTCTTTTGTACGTCACGTAGTTTTTAATTTAAGTTTTATAAAAGAAAAATCAAAAACATCATTTTAAAAATAGTGATAGCGTTTATTTAATATAATTTATCTTTTTAATTTTCTTTAATTTGCATTTAAGCCCCTGCAATTTATAAACTTTTTCTTTAAGTATAATCAATCACAATCCTTTTCCCGTTCAAATTCTCTCGATCACTATTCGTTTGATTATTCTCGCACAGCTCGTTGGGACTTAACGACCTGGGGAAACACTATACTCTCCTGATCTTCATTGCATTTGGTTCCAGACTGTTTGAAGTTTGTTACGGTTGACCATTCACAAGTGGTCAGCTTGCGTGACAAAAACTTGACCGTCTGGGAACGAATCACCCCCCCTCTATGTTTCCACATAAAAGAATATCATATAAGGTTTTATAAGATAATTTATAGAGTCTATTGTATAACTTACAATATCTGAGAAGTAGTTGAGACCATTGTGCAACTCACAATGTCTGACAAATAGTAGAGACCATTGTGCAACTCACAATGTCTAAGAAATGATGGTGAGATCATTGTGTAACCCACAATGTCTTGAGAAATGATAGAGAGATCATTGTGTAACCCAAAATGTCTTGAGAAATGATGAAGAGACCATTGTGTAACTCACAATGTCTTGAGAAATGATGGAGAGACGATTTTATAACTCACAATATCTTGAGAAATGATGGAGAGACCATTGTGTAACTCACAATGTCTTGAGAAATGATAGAGAGACCATTGTGTAACCCACAATGTCTTGAGAAATGATAGAGAGACCATTGTGTAACCCACAATGTCTTGAGAAATAAATGAGACCACTGTAGGATTTACAGTCTCTGAGAATGTAATAGAGACCACTGTAGGATTTACAATGTCTGAGAATGTAATAGAGACCACTGTAGGATTTACAGTGTCTGAGAATGTAATAGAGACCACTGTAGGATTTACAGTGTCTGAGAATGTAATAGAGACCACTGTAGGATTTACAGTGTCTGAGAGTGTAATAGAGACCACTGTATCTTACAGTGTCTTGAAAAATGAATGAGACCATTGTATCTCACAATGTATGGGAAGTAGGAAAGACCATTGTAGTCAGTTACAATGTCTTGGAGGAAGTTTCGTAATCCTAAAATGCATGAGTAGATGCATGATTGGGAGATTGGGAAAATATGATTGTGCCGTAATGCCTTAGAATAGGCATACGCAGATATGTTTAGTCTATTGTTTAGCTAAAATGATTGAAAATATGTCAAGTGTATATATCAATATACTAGTACGTTTGTATAGCTTAAAATGCCTAAAAGTCACATAATCGTCTGGAGGATGGAAGGCACGGAGAGTGAAAGGCTATAAAATGTTTTTGTTTGAAAAAGTACTTATAGTTTAAGTCTCAGTTAGACCCGTTTCTCTATAACTGTGGCTCTGATACCAATCTGTAACACCCCCAATTTCGTGATACGCAGCGGAATTCAAACTGGGTATTACTTCATGGCACAACAGTCATAACAATAGAAAACGAACTCTAATGGAGTCGTTTTAAAAGATTTATCATTCGATTTATATAAATATCAGAGTTTACAAAAATGAGGTCCCAGTAGTTTCACGGTTTACAAAATACATTAAATGGGTTTTCGAATGATAATAAAATTTATAGCCTTCTTGAGTATCCGTGCTCTTCCGTGCCAGCCTCGTACAATATGGACCTGAAATACAAGCTTAAAACTGTCAACACAAAGGTTGAGTGAAATTCATAGAGTTTTTTTGATGGTTGAACATATTATGTTGGTAGTGTGAGCTATAGACTCACACCAATAGTTTGAAAACAAAACAGATATTATTGCACTAAGCTCATGATACCGAAAACGTTAACAACTTGTCAATAGAAATTGATATAATAGTTTGCCAGGTCATTGGTCAAACAGTTGGCCTAATAGGTAATTTGCCAATTAACCTATGGTTCTTCAAATTGAGTGCGTTTGTTTACCGGACTTGGTCAAACAAACGGGATTCGTCAATCCCGATAGATCTATCCACATTATTCGCGTTCACCCGCAAGTGATTAATGGTTCATGATAATAGGGACTTAAGTGTGGCAATAGTGGTACTTAGTGCACATAATACATTTAGATAAGCATACAGTTTCAAAGCAATGTGTTCGGTTTAAAGTAAAGCATGTATTCCCCCCAAGGGTTTGTAAAACAATTAAGTAATAGAAAGTGGGGCTATGAACTCACCTCAGAGTAAATGATAATCAATGTATAATGAGAATGATGGATATGTCGTGAGAACTTCTACGAGCAACCTAGAACAGGATGTTGCGACTTAGGTTTGAAATAATGATGCTAAAGAAATAACAAACCTATATACGTTTCTATGTTGATCATGATGTAGTACATGGTTTTTGTGTATGTCGTTTTATAGAAATGGTCTAGTTGTGAAAATGAGTTTAGTTTATACATATCGTACTACCGTTCGGGCCATCACAATTCAGAGGTCATGTAGTAGACGTTCGAGGAGCTAGGACACTTTAAATCGTAAATCCAGCAACTCGTCGATACGTTTTACCCAAATGAAACCCCTCACATGAAGCTCCCTAGTATTGTAGTACTTAATAGATAAAACATATGTTTTGTTTATATATCATAAGTGTAAAAAATGTCCATATGGTTTGCAAACATAAGTTACATGTTTGTTTGGTTATGATTAGGAAATCTTAATAGTTATCACAAGTATCGTTATAATTTATGTCACAAGTGTTTAAAGAAAAGTTTACAAGTTTTCTAAATTGTAAAGTTGGTTATTACAAGTATAGTTTCATAGTTTATCAAGGAAGTAAATCCAAATTTTATTGTATACGTTTAGGTTTGTCAAGGCTAAGGCCTTTGGTTTACGGTCTCGGCTTAGGAAGCCTTGAGGCTTTAGCCATGGCCTTGCCGTGGCTTTGTTCTAGGCTACCATGGTCTTGAGACTCAGCCTTGGCCTTAGCCGTGGCTGTGGTCTCGGCTTAAGGCCATTAGGCCTCTTGGTTTGCTTTTAGTTGTGACAAAAGTATAGTTGTGAAACTATATATAGGGCAGTTTCAGTTTTTCAAAGTTAATGGCTTGTTTAAGCGTTTTCAAGGTCTAAGATTCTTTGATACTGAAGGAAAACTACGTTCCGGAAAACTTTCGTGTTTTAACTTTTTGATGATTCGGACCAGAAGTACCACTTTTAAAACGATCAGACCCTAAACAACTTCCATTTGGCAGTTTTGGCGTTTTGGTTTCGCTAACTTCTTTTGACTATAACTTTTGACTCGTTTGTCCGTTTCGGGTGATTCAAGTTGCTATGTTTACCTTTTTATCTTGTCTACCATAGTATGTAAGTTAGAAAGTCCATAGGTTACTGATTTTAATGGTCTCAAATGTGTAGAATATGACTAGTTTACTAGTTTGTTACTTTTACGACAATATGTGAATTAAAACATGTGATTGAGTATATGTACATCATGAATCAACATAGTAACTATATATATATATATAGCATGAAATTGTTAAGATTATGAATAATAAAGATGAGATGATGGTGGTGATTAGTTGCTTACAACTTTTGGCTTTCAATTAAGAAAGGAGTAACTTAGTAAGGATAGGACTTTGATTGATCACTTAAGACTTTGAATTGAGCTAGCTTTCTACACCTTGGCACCCTTGAAATCTTGAAGAGTTGGTGATGAAGTACTAAGTGACTTGAGTGGATCTAAACTCAAGAAGATCACTTAAACTTGCTAGAGATTTGATGTAGTAACTTACTACTTGAAACTTCTTTGCATAAACTTGGAGTTTATAGATCAAATGATGGAAGATATGTATGATATGTGATATGAACGACCCAAAACAGAATATGAGGGTTCTTAGGATGTATTTTACTTGCTATTTATAGGAGGGTAAGTTTGGTTAACCATATATTGGGTTAAATATTAACCATGGTTAAGTTAGTACACATGTAATGATCTAAATGCACCATGGTTAGGATGATGCCACCAAAATGATGACTCCCTCATAAGGTCGGCCATGAAGAGATAAGATGACTTAGGTGGATAGTTTTGGTATTATCTTGGTTACGGAGTGAGTTTTGGTTCCGTTAATCGCTAACTGTAAGCCGTTAAGCCATAAAACGTAAAATCGGGTATCGTAAAAATATGAAACTTATAGGAATGATTAAACTCATCATTATACTCCATCTAAAAATATAAAATGGGTGATAAGTCTCATTGGGTGCAAAAACGCTGCTTAAAACTGGAAATACGGGTCAAAAACGCGTAATTCGCAGTTTATCAGAAAATAACGAAATTTCAGGGAAACGACCATGAATTTATTTAGAGTAGACTAAAATTAGTCTAAAAGTGATATGAGATGTCAAAATGTGGTTTTCGTCATACGCGGGATAACTTTATAGTTATACGTGAAGTCAAAAAGTTACGCGATTTAAGCAAAAATGTAGAACGTACAAGGTTAATTCCTTTATGGTCAAAGGAGGAGGGAAATATGTTTGACTTTTCCAAAAAATGTAAAAGTGTCAAAAACATATTAGAAACACAGTGCAGAAATCGTTAAGTCTGGATGTAAGTAGAATTGTTTAAAACGTAAGTTTAGTTTCGTACATCGCAGGGTTTATTTGGTAACATAAAAATAAATCTTAAAAATTCTCAAATTAATTTTGAGTGATCTAAAAATTTATCTGATGCGAGGAAAATTGTCAGGGTTGATTTTCGTTATGCGCGTGATGTTTAAATGGTGTACCGTCAAAACGAAACTTTAAAACGATGTTTTCTTAATAACTTTTGCGAAAAAATGATCTAACGATTGTCAAACTCTCAGGTCATTACTAAAATAATTTATCTTACGAGAATGTGAAATAAAAATTTTGCGGGATGAATAGTGAAAGTGAACAATAAAAGTGAATAGTAAATTCTCGAAAATGAAAAGTAACCTAAAAATGCGGGTGGTTACAGATCGTATGTGCTAGGAGAATTTTTCTCAAAGTATAATGATACGCATTCTTACTCTTTTGATCAAGAACAAGAACTATATCCTTAAAATAACTTTTATTGGATAATTAGGGATCGACAATTCTTTCTCACAATAGGTTTAAGCTCCCAAGTGGTTTCAAACTCGCTATGCAGGCTCGCCTCGAGTTTTCAGAGGTCTTGGGTGAAAATCAATCAGGATGCCTCCAAAAACTAATGTTATATGAGTGTTATTGTCTTACGAGATATAATGCAAATTAGTTATTTAAATGTTCAAGATGTGACACATTTTAAATATTTTCTCACCTAATTGTCATGGGCGGAGATAGGGAGGGGTCTCGGGGGTCACGTGCCCCTTTAGCAAAAAAAATTGTAGTGTAAAATTTCTAAAATTTCTTTATTGTTTTGTAAGTTTTCCCTCTTAATAACCATTTTGTAATATTATTTTTAAAAATGATCTTAAATGTGCCCTCTCGAGCAAAAATTTCTAGCTCCGCCCTTGCTAATTGCTTTTTTGTTTAAGAAAAATATGTGTACACATACATATGTATAAAATTCTTAATGAGACAAACTTTAGGGCTCCTAAATTTTTTGGGTGACGGTCGCCCACCTTCAAAGACGGCTTTGTCATTATGCTGACCTAACTATTATCGGTTCACGTTAATTTACAACATTCTCAGCTTTGGATTCTGGTGGGATCCTCATGGACATGTAGTCAGTTTGATACGGATCGAATGACATTGCTTGTTTGATCCCTTGATCAAAATATACTAGCTAGTTCCTCTATATATGAAAGATAATTTTCCATCGATGTTTTACCATGTGTACGAAAGTAATATGGCAAGTAAAACAAGTTATGGATTATTCTATCGCGGCATTATGAATAAAATAGACAAACACGACTAACAATATAATAGAAATATCGGTAATACCCTAGAACGAGTGCTTTAATTTTATGCTTTTAAAAAATGATACTCCGTATATTCTTCTATTTGTTGTGTCTATCGTATCTTTTACAAATATAGTATGGTGACAAGTTGCTTTCTATCGAAGGCTTACATAGTATTTAAACAAATAGGTTTCGCCAATTACTAAATTTCCATGTTTGATTACGTACCTTAATGCAAATCAACAAAAATATTAGTGTTTTTAAATCGTTTTGCATGCCTCCTATTGGCCCATTTTCGCAACAATTAGTTAGAATGTACAAATAAATATTATCAAGATTGAACAACAACTTGTTTCTAAAATGCATAAAGAAATATAAACCTCACTATGGACAGAAGGACCCTACGTAAATAATACCCAAGTACAATGCACCTGAATTAAAATTGGATTTTAGCATCATACCAACTGAGTAGCAATGAAGTAAAGGGGGACAAAATCCATAATGTTTATTCCAACCACTTGTTATATTTGTTTGATGGTATTATGTTTATGTTACATAAAATGAATTATATTACAAAAATATATTCAACTAATATCTTATTCTGCTCTCTCGCTCAAAATCTAACCACACTATGCAATTCTCCCAACAAAGAAATAATAATAATAATAATAATAATAATAATAATATCGTGAGGTTCGGCTTCATTTTCCGGCTATTTCGCGGTGGGCGGAATTCTGTTACTCTAGTCCTGCCAGATTATATTATGGTGAGCATACTCTTTGGTCTCATCAAGGTGTGCAACAAGGTGATCCGCTTGGGCCTTTTCTTTTTGCTTTAGTGTTACATCCCCTGGCATGTAAGATTAGAGATTCTTTTGACCTTTCCTTTCAAGCATGTTATCTGGATGATGGCACTATTATTGGTGATACTTTGGTTGTGGGTAAGGTTTTAAAGTTGATTATGATGGATGGACCTTGTCGTGGCTTACACCTCAAAGTTGATAAAACTGAAGTTTTTTGGCCACAGAAAGACCCCAGAAGCAGATATGCCGGTGTTTTCCCCCCCAATATTTCTCGCCCCTTACATGGTGTTAAATTATTGGGTGGGCCCGTTAGTGTGGATTTTGAGTTTGGTAGTAAGCTTGTTCTGAAAAGGGTTGCTAAAACTATTGAACTTATAGATGCTGTTGCCAAACTTAATGACCCTCAATGCGAGTTGTTGTTACTCCGTACATGTGCCGGTATTTCCAAGTTTTATTTTTCTATGCGCACATGTTTCCCCCGGGTCTTTGAGTGTGCTCAGGTTTCTTTTGATGCGGCACTTCGTTCTTCTTTGAAGCGTATTGTCACTGCTTCTGGGCCCGGTTTTGGTGATTGGCAGTGGAGACTTGCCACCCTACCCTTTGATTTTGGGGGGCTTGGTGTATATTTTGCAGGTGACGTCTTGAACTATGCCTTCCTTGCTTCTAGACTTCAATCTGCTAGCCTACAGACTAAGCTTCTCCATAGTTCGGGTATTGTAACTGCTGGTCCCTCTTTTGATGATGCTCTATGTACTTTTAATGTGAATATGGAGATTGACCTTTTGAGTAACCCTAGCGAGGTCGCTGCCCCCAAACTTATGAAGAAATTGGCAGATATATATTTCGATCGGGTTACCCAAACTGTCGAATCTACATTCCATCTATCTCCTCGACAGATGGCGTTATGGAGCTCACTAAAGGAGGATCATACTTCAGATTGGCTTAGGGTGGCTCCTATATCTGGACTGGGACAAACTATGAATGCCAGGGCTTATCGTTGTGTGTTGTGCTATCGGTTGGGTGTTCCTCTTTTCACTGTTCAGGTACCGTGTTCAGCCTGTTCTAGGGTATTTACTGGAGATATTTATGGGGATCACGCGGTTTCGTGTGCGGGTATTGTTGGCATTAAACATCGGCATAACATTGTGCGTGATGTTCTTGTTGATATATATTCTCGGTCCGGAATTTCAGCTCGTAAGGAGGTGGATATTGGGCTTTATGGAGATAGGGACAGATCCTTACGACCGGCTGATATATTACTTTACTCTTGGGATGGTGGGCGTGATGTATGTGTTGATCTTACGGGATCGTCGCCCTTGACGCAATCTGGGATGGCTGATTTTAGGCCAGGGCGTGTGGTCATTGATGCCGCACAGCGTAAACGTGTCAAGTACGATGCTAAATGTGCGGATATTGGATATGGGTTTCTCCCATTTTCATTCTCTTCTTTTGAAGAACTTGAGAAGGATGC
Source organism: Chrysanthemum seticuspe (assembly GCA_019973895.1). Taxonomy (NCBI): domain Eukaryota; kingdom Viridiplantae; phylum Streptophyta; class Magnoliopsida; order Asterales; family Asteraceae; genus Chrysanthemum; species Chrysanthemum seticuspe. Next base: position 182,507,967 of record BPTQ01000008.1, on the reverse strand, counting down.
AGTAACCTTACTAAAGCGTATTCGACGATTCTCTATGACTCAAGACATTAGGGCACGTGCTGCGGTTCATATTTTTAATAGGATTGGTTTTTAGAGGTGTGGGGGCCCAGTTGGTTTCTCGGCTTCCCACTAATTTTTTGTAAATCCTATGAGTTTTTAATAAAGTGTTGATTAAATAATAATAATAATAATAATAATAATAATAATAATAATAATAATAATAATAATAATAAAGTAAACTTATTGAGAAACTCGAAAAATAATTATACTCTAACATACGTACGAAGCAGCCTTGAATAGGAAGGAATACATACGCTGTGTTTGGCGAGGGGCTTATGGAGAGTTTATGGGGCTTGGACTTTTAAAATAAGCCGGCTTATAAAATAAGTCTCGTTTGTTATGCGAGCTTATGTAATCATAAGCCTCTCTAAAAAGAGCTAAAAACCGAAACCGAACCGAAAACCGAACCGAGAAAATCGACCGAAACTAAAAACCGATGGTTCGGTTTTTACTTTTTCAGAAACCGAAAAATACGGTTCGGTTTCGGTTTATGTCCAAAAACCAAAACCGTAAAAACCGAACCGGTTTTATTATATAATAATATCTAATTAATATAATACGATTAAATAACTAAATAAATCAAATTTATAAATTTATATTAATTTGTGAGTGGATTTATAATATATTTATCTTAACGTTTATATTTATATGTTTATATTTATATGTGTGTTTTTCGTGTCGCATGTTTTGTGTGAATATATCAATAAGTATTCGATAATGATTATACTACGTGTATGTCTCATTTATATGTTTGTAATTGTAGAATTATGCAATAAACATAATTATGCTTAGATCAGAAAAAAGTAAAGAAAAATAACTAATTTTGTACGTAAAACAAGTTTGTTGGTATAATTTGGCCATATCCAAATATTAACGGTTAGAAACCGAAAAAACTGAACCCCTAAAAACCGAATGGTTTCGGTTTTAGGTTCTACAAAAACCGAACATTGTGGTTCGGTTTCGGTTTTAGCCAAAAACCGACCCAAACCGAACCATGCACACCCCTACTAAAAACTTTAACCCGAGGCTTTTGAACAATAAGTTACTTATTTACCCACAAAAATATCTAACATATACAAAAACTCATTTAATTATGTCCTTTTTAATAATTTGGCAATAATAAGCCTAAGCTTAAGCCATTTGTCAAACAAGTTTACAAAAATACAAATTTCACCTTCGGTTTATAATAAAAGCCCAATCCCAAGCCCCAACCTTAGCCCATTGTGCCAAACATACCCTTATAGTATTATTATTGTGAAAAGTCAATAATGGTATAAAGGCATAAGAAGAGTTTTTAGTATTGGATTATGAGATTAAATTGTAATAGTAATGATACACTACACAACTGACATATTATTGATACACACAATTTTTTTTAGCTAAATATGTTAACACATATGCACATAACTTATTGTAATTGAGACACAATTGTCACATTGTCAATACAATATTATTGATAACTTTCTAGCCTTTTTATCTTAAAACACTTTTCATTTGATGTGAAGCCGGAATATGTAATTTATAAATTATGAGGTTACAAATCTTTGTGTCTTATTGTTAACAAATAGGTTAATATACAAATATGTTACTATACTTAAAAAAAAAGAGTCTAAGATACCATGCTTTTATTTTATTCACTTAGGTTAATGGACTTATGAAACATGACTTTTTGAGGTCACTAAACTTATAAAAATATACATAAACATCACTGAACTTGTGAAAAACACGACATTTATGTTACTTAACTTGTCCAAAAATATATGTTCAAGTCACTCCGATTAACACTGAAACTATAAAACACTGTGCTTTCTATAAGTTCAGTAACCCAAGTGAACAAAAAGAAAGTTCAGTACCTTAGGCACATGTTTTTGGAAAGTGTAGTGACACCTTTGTCTATTAACCCTTATCAAAGTTTTAAATAGGTCGAAATAACTCTCATTCTCTGTACTAGTGACTGCCGATCGAATTTTCTTCAATGATTGGCCACATGCAATGTTCAGATGTTGAAGTGATTCTTTTGCGAGATTTGGGATCAAAACCAAACCGTTTCCTCAATAACACCATCTTAAATTGATCGAGTTAACTTGCGTGCAACAACAACAAATGTGACAACTCGTATTTTTTAGGTCATTACTTAACCATAAACTCAAAACATTTTACTTTGAACGCTTGAACATTTACTTTAACGTATAACCATAAGGTTAAATTGCGTACGACGAAAAACAACTTTAAACGCAAACCGGCACTAGACTAAGTTTAGTCTACGTCAACTAAGTGCTACATGACTTTTACAAGCATGGTGTATAAGTTCATACATTTTTTTTACTAGTTTTACGTAAAACATCTACATTTTACACTGCACCACCTTTATATACTTATATATACACATATACTTATACACTTATACACAAAATTCAAATATTTTCTCCCCCTACTCACTATTGCCGCCACCTAACAACACAAAAGGGGAAGTTTCAACATGGTCATTTTATCTTGAAGCAAACACTTACCAATTTCATGTTAAACTTAAATCAAGTGAGTCATGTGAACTTAAAATATCAAGAATCCTTGATCCTCCCCTCTTTGGAGATCACACCACACGGGACCACACAAGGCCCAAAACACTCCAACCCCGTTTTAGATCAAAGGTCACTATGCTACCCAAAATGAGATTTAAACTTTATCTTAACTGTCTCTATATAAACACAACACCTAACTCTTCATTTTTTTGGGTAAAAAGGTTACTCCCGGTAAAATATTATTACTACAAAAAACACTTAAGTACAATGGATGTGGGAGAGTCCCACACGTCAACCCACATATAGCAAACCAAAAGCGCCTACAATACTTAAGACCTAATCAAGCATAAGAAATAACATACCATACTTATGCATACAAAAATAAAGACAACCTATCTAATTTGACGACGGAGACTAATGTCATAAGCATTAGCAAACTTCAATTGAGCATTGGCTAGACCACAATCATCAAACTCATCATCATCATACAGGTTTTGGTCATGGGTATCTTCCTTCCATTGCTCCAATAAGCTCCTCATGCCCACTCCACTACCATCTTTAGAATCGTCAAATGTCATAAAACTAAAAGTTTCATTGAAGTCCTCAAGGACTTCATCATCATCACTATCTGAGATAACTAGATCACCAACCTTAGAAAACGGATTGCCTACCTCTTTTCCTTCTTTAACCATGTTAGGAGTGCTCTTCGAAGTACAAGGAGGAGGCGCATTGGACGAACTTGGGATGCTTTCATAGTTTTCCACATTAGCCTTTTGCATAGGAAGCGACTTCCCATCATCATCCAGGAATACAAGCTTACCTTTAATAAATTGAGTTTCAAGCTTATTAATCTTTTCAACAATAGGTGTAGTACTTGGACTGCCAAACAAATCAATAGTAGCATTTGCCTCCTTATCCATGTTCCCAAATCCATTATAAAAACGATAGGATCCTCATCCCAATCACCAAGAGCATAAAAAACACTAGACCTGTTAACCACTTCAGCATCCTTACTTGGTTGTTTAGAAGTAGACGCCTCCTTAGTAGAGTCTTTAGGAGGAGAAGCATTTGTATTCTTAGGAGCAGCCGACCGATACTCTATTTTCTTGGTCTTAGAAACTCCAAAAACCCGCTTATAAGTGGGAGAAACCGGACCTTTTCCTTTATTACCTGTCCCAATTCCACGCATCGGCAATACCATGTTTGGGACTCTATCCGAGTTAGTGCCGACCTGGTTCCTTGGTTTCATGTTGTGTGGTTCCCTCAGTGTATCCCTAAACATGCTTTCAATCTTTGGTTGGTCGTTAATAGCAAGCTCAAAACACAAGATAGACTGAGGCAATGGGATGTCGGTCCTGACACTGACTTAAACCTGCTTCTTTGTCTATTCTGTGATAACCAACCTGATTCTCATGCTCACCTTTTCTTTGAGTTCCCTTTTTCTTTACAGGTGTGGACGAGAGTTTGTGCTCTGTGTGGAATGGATAGTGTTCCTCCTAGGTTGGATGATGTTGTTTCGTACCTTATGCCTTTCTCTAAAGGACGCTCAGCCTCTGGTGTTATTTCTCGCCTTCTTTTTGCTGCTTCTTGCTACTCTATTTGGCGTGAATGGAATTCAAGGCTTTTTAAGAAGGGAATGAAGTCATATACTCAGGTGTTTGATGATATCGTTTCTATTGTTCGGTTGAAGATCCTTTCGTTTCGATTCACGAAGAACTCTATGCGGATTCGAAGGATTTTGGATACATGGAAGTTACCTGGATCGGTGATCATTGCGGATTGTTCAACGTCTTAATGGAAGTTCTCCAATGCTTATCTATTTCGCGAAGGGAGTGCCAGGAATGGGTTGTACTCTTTTTCCCTACTCCAAGGTTTTTCCTTTTGGGGTTTTTCTTGGAAAGGGTTTTTAAGGAGGCAAACTTCCTGGGTCGCCTTGCTCCCTTCGTGCGTATGGTGATTGCGGGATGCTCGCTTGTTACAAGTTTTTCTTGTTTTATGCCTGGTTAGATGATTTAATGTGTAGCTAGGTTCATTGTGTTTATGGCATGTCATAAACACTAGTTATCAAGCTTTAGCTTGAGGTTAATGTGGTACTTTTGCCACATTCCATTTGTACTTAACATTTTTTTTGGTTATATATTTACCGGGGTAAAACCCTTTACCCAAAAAAATAAAATAAAAAATTCCACGCATTTAGGAGTGACTTTAGGACAATCAGCATTCAAATGACCATAAAGTAAACATGTACCACATTGAGGTGGTTCCCACTCATGTGCAATGCAAATATTTTCCTTAGTATATACCTTTCCCCTACAATTATAGGAACAAACAAAACTAAATTATCGCGGATAGCATTGATTTCAATCAAAGCTCTCGCATTCGTCCGCATGAATCCAAACACATGGTATTGGTATAAGAATCAAGCATCATAAGAGTACCAATTTTATAAGAAATCAAACTCAACCCATTTGGAGTATAAGAAACCATAGGGATATCTTGGAGCTTCACCCATACTCGAACATATGACAAATCTTCCTTAAGAAGACTTACAGATGGAGACCACTTGTTGAGAAAGATGGGAATTCCACGAATCATCCAAGGTCCATCCCTAAGAATATCCCCAACATCCTTTAGAGACGAGAACTTGAAGAAGAACAAACCGTTTGCATTCATTGTAACTTTCTGAATACCATATTTACTCCAATTGTTACGCACGAACCATTAAACCAGGGGGAATGCAAGACTTTTCCCAATAAAATACCCATAAAGTGAATTTTTCGTCCGCTTATTCACCTCTTGAACCGATCCAGTAGGTAAACCCACATCATAATCCGTATCCTTTGGTAGTATCTCTTCAATTAATTGAAATTATATTTAAGAGAGGTTGTAGGGCTGACCTTGGACGCATAGGACAATGGAGGTTCCACATTAGACTTAAGCTTTCCACCTGCTTTATCCCTCTCTCTCATAACACCCATCAAGAACAAGTACCAAAAAAATCGACCCTCAAACCTGAACAAACCACCTTAGACCAGGATCATTTAAAATAGTAGCAGCTACAATTTAACAAATTAAATCACTAGCACCCACTAACAATGAATTAATATGTTAATACAAATAAACCGTAAAAACGTTTTTTCATATTTAGCGATCTCTTTGTGTTTTGTTGATAACAAATATAAAGTTATCATAAGTAAAATTATAAGAATACATGTTATTTTTGTAAAGCATTTACATATAATCATTTAACATAAATTGTTGTAATAATTCATTTGTTGTAATAGTTTATTAGGATGGGTAATTTCGAAGACCCATGACCCATACCCATGGAGCAAATCCATAACCCATAACCCAAGACCCATGATCCAATGTCTAGATACATTGTATCTATTGTGGGTACCCATGACCCATGATCCATGACCCATAACCCAAATAAAGAGGAGCGTCCACGGATCCCTGGGATTACACAGGACGGATCCCTCAAGTAAGGGATCCGTGGGATCCGGGGAATAGTAGAGTTTCTTGCCTATAAATAGTGAGCCATTTCTTCATTGTTACCCACCCCTCTTCTTACAAACTCTCTCATATATTACTTTTCTCTTCTAATCCTAGATCTATTGATCTATCTAGTAGTTCTTCTTTCTTTTGTTGTCATTCTCATATAGGTCCTTCTCAAAGGCGGGATCATGAGATACTACAAGTCATCCAAGCAAGGGGTCCTTGATTGATTTGTTCCTCCACAAAATTTCTGTAGCAAGATCTTGTATTTCATATTTCTCATAGGTGTTGTGTTATAGTTGTGTTGGTTTGGTCCTCCGTGTTAAGGACTCGGTATTTAGCTTTGTACCAAAAAAAGTGTAAGCGACATTGTGAGGCTTCCCCGCCGTGTTGAAGGAGCTTGTTGACATAGTGCTTGAACTCTCGAGTAGGTGACTCGGGGAGTGGAGTAGGGCAAGGAAGGTGTCCTCGTAGCCGAACCACTATAAATCGGTTGTGTCATTACTTTCTATCCTTTACTTTACTTGCTTTCATTACTTACATTACTTATTGCTTCATACTTTCTATCCATCCATACGTATTCACATAAAGATCGAATATAAAGTTTTTGAAACTAATTTAAAATCGGCAAAACTATTAAACCCCCTTCTAGTTTTCCACAATTGGCATCAAGAGCTAGGTTTACAAAAGTTTTAAAGTAAATCGTATTTTAAAAACTTTAAGATCACTCAGAGTTTTGAAAATTATAAAGAAGGGCAATCTATGCAATGACCTCCACTACTTGAAACAAATGGTTTGATTTATTGGAAGAATAGATTCGAAACTTATGTGAAGTCAAAATATATTGATCTTTGGTACATCATTGTTTAAGGTTACTTTCAAGCCACTACAAAAGATAATAAAACCGACAAACAAGTAAATATCCCTCATGATCGCCTCTCCGACGATCAAAAGAAAAAGCTTTCCAAAAATAGTGAAGATAAAATGGTTTTATATAATGCTTTACCCAAAAAGGAATTCGAAAGAATTTCTATGCTTAAAACCTCTAAAGAAATTTGGAACTCTTTAGTTGTAACTCATCAAGGAAATCAACAAGTTAAAAACAATAAAATAGATTTATTTGTTCAACAGTATGAACAATTTTCAATATCGGATGAGGATAGTATAGATAATTCTTTTGCTAACTTTAACACTATTATTACCTCATTACAAGCACTTGATGAGTCTTTCTCTAGTTGTAATTATGTCAGGAGATATCTAAGGGCGCTTCCATCCAAGTAGAGATCAAAGGTGACGGACATCAAAGAATCTAAAGACTTGTCAATCCTCACTCTCGACGAAATCATAGAAAATATAAAGGTCTATGAGCTTGTCCTCGCTAAAGACTCCGAAGCCTCAGAAGAAAAGAAAGAGAAGGAAAAATCTCTTGCCTTAAAAGCCAAGAAGGTCTCAACCGATGAAGAAAACTCTTCCTCAGAAAGTGATGACGAAGAATATGCCATGGCGGTAAGGGATTTCAAGAAGTTCTTTAGAAGGAAAGTAAGATATGTCAAGCAACCATATGACGACAAGAAGGGGTTCCAGAAAGGCAAAGACGACAAGAAAACAAGGGATGAACGCGCATGTTTTAAATGTGGGGACCCTAATCACTTCATTAGTGAGTGTCCCAAACATGACGGACAAAAGGCGTTCGTAAGTGGTTCGTGGGGAATGAGTGAGGCGGAGAACGAAGAAATTTGTCTCATGGAAAATGACTCAAATGAGGTATGTCCCGAATCTCTCTATTATAGTAGCTCATCATTAGATGATGAATCATTACATTGTGAATATGATAAACTCTGCAAAATTAGTCTAAAAGTAATGAACAAAAATAAGATTTTGAAAAACAAAAATGAACTTTTAGAAAAGGAAGTCATTGAGTTGAAAGATAAATTAAAACGTTTAGAAAAGGGGAAGAAAGTAGATGGTGAATGTGAACTTTGTGTTCAACTTCAAATGTTAGTTGATAATCTTGATTCCAAGATTGCTAGAATGAGTACTAATACTCTTGATATAATACTAGATAGTGTTAAAACAGGAAATAATCAAAAGGGTTTAGGTGTACAGGAACTTAATGCGTCAACTAGCAAGATTAAAGAAACACAATTCGCCAAAGCAATTGAAAAACAAGCTACTGTAGCCACGGATCCCACGGATCCCTTGAAAAAGGAACCGTCTAGTGTAAAACCAGGGATCCGTGGGTCTGTACCAGAAACAATAGAAATAATGTAGCTACCTCATCTAGAACCGACTTTGATATTGTTAACAAGAAGAAACCAACACATGTTACTGTTAGAAATGTGATTCGCGCAAAACCGTCAAGTCTAAAAGACTTAAAACAGCTCAGACACAAATACAATGAAGATCAGGGAATATAGTGAATTCCCGGGTCGTTATGTCCCACGGAGACTCAATGGTGTGTTAAACACAAGATCAGACGATAGAATGATCGCTAATGATAGCGATCAGAAAGGATTAGGATTGAATAATACACTACTGAAGAAGGAAATAAATAAAAGCGACTTAAATGCAAATTAAGAAAATTAAAAAGATAAAAGATATTAAATAAACGCTATCACTATTTTTAAAGTGATGAACGTTTAAAACCTAAAACGAAAAACTTACGTTTAAATAAAAATAACGTAAGCGTACTAAATAAAAAGTGAAACTTATACAATATAGATCCTAAAAATATGAAAAATACATTTTTACAAACCTAATGATATAATAAAATTTATAGAAAAAGAAAATTAATTTTACAACTATTTATGTAATTATTATTAATTAAAGACTATTTTAAACTATTTAATAATACTCTAAAATAAAAGAAAATATGAAATAAGACTCGAAAAATAAAGTTAAGACTTAGAAAAATCTAAAATATGATAAAACTAATTTTGAAACAGAAAATATATTTTTAAGACTTTATATGTATTTATTACTAATTTAAAACTATTTAAAACTAATTAAAATGCTAAAAAAATGCTTTTTAAGCTAAGAAAATTATGGATAAATACTTTTTAGGCTTCTAATATTTATCTAAACTTAAGAAAATAGAAAAATTATTTTTTAGAACCTTTTCTTAATTATTTGTATTTAAAGCTATTTAAAAATACTTAAAAACTAATTTAAATTAGGAAAAATAGCAAAACTACTTGGAAAAATCTGAAAATTTCAGGGAAAGTCTAAAATGATATTAGGAAGCTGGGAAAAATAGAAAAACCAGGGCTTGTTTGGAAGATTAAGCAACTGCTATGTAAGTGCTTAATGGAATAAGCACTTGATAAGCCAAAAGCTCACCAAAAGCTACCAAACTGATACACAAGCTATTATAGGCTAATAGAACTAGAATGCAACAATTCTCAACTGCTTCCAACCACAGAATTGCAAATTGCTATGATTTGGAGACTTGAGCTATTTAGCTAAAACAGTTAAATGGGTACCAAGATTGAGCTATTGCACAAGCTTCAAAATAAGCTAAAAAGGGAAAACAACAATTAGACCTTGGAGAGGACCTGGCTAAGTACCTATGAACCAAAAATCAGACCTAAATAAGCTAGAATGAAACCTGTGCAGGTCTTACAAAACCTGCACAAACCTGTGCAGGCTACAGGCCCCTGCACAGGGCATTTAGATCCAATATCACAAGCTCTTTTGAGCTTTTAGAAAAATCACAAAAATACATAAAAATCATAACTGTAAACTAGACCAAGGGAAGTTTTAAAAACAACTAGAATCACTGAGATTGTCCAATAAATGAGCTCATTAAAATTCCTTCCATATTGGCTCAAAACTGAATTTTGCAAATTGACTTTTGAACTAAAACTCAAACTTTGACCAAAATGGATTTTGAATCCAATTTATTGACTGAGATTGATGTTAATGGTTAAATAGAAGCTAAGGCAAGCTATTTCTAAGTTTTTCAAACACAAAACAAGAACTTGATTAGCAAAACTATCAACAGTTAACTGCTAGTGTACATGAAATGGAACTTTTGACTTCTGAGCTTTTGCAGACCTAAACCTAGACTTGAATGAGCTCAAATGAGCATCCAAACATGAAGCAACAAGAATTTATCACTGAACAAGCCATGAACACAGATAAAACAGCAGTTCCAAACACCCTTGTAGAATCTGCTATGCAAGCTCAAACTGAGATAAACATTAAACTAGCTAATCTAACTGGTATTAATGATCAATCTGAATATAAATTACCTAGTTACAACTTATTGGACACATAAAAACCACTTGTGGCTACAGATTACTCATACAACCATAAAATGCAAATTACACTAAAATTGAAAAGTTGGAAAGTTACTCACAACTGATCCAGCTGGTGTCTCAAGCTAAACCAACCCAAATCCTCCACTACCTAGTCTAATCCAACCATTTATCATCACTGCAACACCATTTTCTATTTCCAAGTCCAATTTCCTCCAACAGTTGACTATTGTTGACCTTGACCAAAAATGCTTAAAACTTTGAATTTGAGCTTATACAAAGCTACCAGTAGCTTATACAAGCTTGTTTATATTGGAAAATGAGCTTTTAATAACTTGAATAATAGAACTACAAACTGAGTTTTTTAACAGTTGCATAAAAACTTGAAGATAACTTAAAACCTTGAATTAACCCTTAATACTGGATTACAACTTATAAAACACTTAGTTTGATTCATAAAAACAGAAATTACAATAACAAGACTTAAATTAAAACATTGAATTAAGAAACGACATTAAAGGAAAAATACATAAACTAGCTACTCTTCTTCAAGCATCATTCTTTCCTTTTTATAGCTCTAGGAGTCTTCTCTCACCTCTATAAGTGAATCCCACCTTGAATCTGGACCTTAGGATGGCTCAAGTAGTTTTTTAGCCATTGATTGGATTTGGCGGGAAAATGGGATTTTGACAGTATGATGAGATTGAGTGTTTGGTGAGGAAAGAATTATGGTTTCTTGGTTTGTAGCTGAGGGTGGAGTGATAAGGTTGGGTGGAAAGTGAGCTGGAGGAGGGGGGTGGAGTGTTGCAGGGATTGAAGCAGAAGCAGTTGGGAGGGACAGGCTTTTTGGCGCGTGTTTGGTGTTTTGACCAAAGTTGACCGGGTGTTAATAATAGAGGGCAGGGTCAAATACAAAGGAAAGGGTTCAATTGCTAATATGGCAGGGGGTCCAAATTGAATTGTGACAAAGGTCCAATGGTTTGTAAAGAGTTAATAACATAGGGACCTAAAGTGTAATTTCTGAATTTCAAGGGACCATTCCTGCCAATTAAGCAAAGTTTCTCCAAGGACCAAAAGTGACAATCTCACAAAGTATAAGGACCAAACTTGCCATTTTGCCATTTTCCAGGGGCCATTTCTGCCAAATTTCAAAGTTGAAGGACCATTCTTGTAATTTTCTCAAACTTTTGACATTTTTCACCAAAGGACTAAATTTGACAAGTTATGATTTAAAAAGGACCTTTGGTGATTTTACTTTTGAAATTATGTACTCAGGGACTGTTTTTGACAATTTTTGAAACTTGGGGGACTAAAACTGCAATTTTTGCAAATTTGATATGTTTTTCATCTGATTTTGATATTTTTGTATTTAAAACACATAAAACACTGATTTGTGATATTTTAATCATTTTGATGTGTTTCTGAGTGTTTTCAGATGATTTTGCAGTTTAAAAGGTATAAAAATGATGAGTATTTAGACACTCATCAATCCCCCACACTGAGATATTGCTAGTCCCTAGCAATGATTTGAGAAAACATAATGGATTTTAAACTCTTTACCAAAAGCCATTACTTCTGGAGTAGCCAAATGTTTCAGTTCAAGTAAGAACCATGGTACACCGATAACCATGTGATTTTGAGCAAACCACCAGCTTTCAACGGATTTGATTTTGTCTTTACCAGAAGCCGTACCCTTCTGGACTAGCCAACTCTTAGATAAATTATCAATATTATCTTTGGTGAGCTGATTACCAATTATGGTTTTTCCACTGCCTTTACCACAAGCCATAACCTTGCGGGCTAGCCAACTCATTATCTTTTGAGGATGATGGGGAGCTGATGAACCATACAATTTTGGGCAAATTGCAAGCCATATAAACGGATTTGATAAATCTTTACCAAGAGCCGTTTGCTCCTGGATTAGCCAATCCTTTTGTCTTACAGACAAGGCGGACTGATAACCAAATGAGAAAGTGTAAAACACTTGCTCCAAAAAAAAAAAAAAAATTTTTGGCCAAAAACGGGGGAATTGGGTAGATAATATATGAAATTCGTGAGAATTCCCCCCACACTTAGAAATGAATATCGCCCTCGATATTCAAAGTACCGGCGGTTATGCCGAAACAAAGAACGTAAAAGGGAAATATTACGGCCATTATTTAGAAAGATTTTTTTTTTTTTTTTTTTTTTTTTTTTTTTTTTTTTTTTTTAAGATACTTATATATATATATATATATAATATGTGGGGCACTCCCCCACACTAGGGTGGACACATGGGTGAAAACCCATGTTTAGCTACTGTTTTTGATTACCGAGTCGCTAGCTTGACTCGACCCCGAATTCATTGGTTCATGGGGAAGCACAGTGGAACAGACAATCTTCATCGGACTTTCATTCAAAATGTTTGGACAAACATTGAAGTACGTGAAAGTTCCACACCGATGAGATATAGAGAGAAAGACCCGGCTCACAAATGAGAAATAAAAAAAAATGCCGGGGTCAAAGATAGTGTCCTCACTCCCGAAGGAGTGAAGAAGAGAGGAAGTCACATCATAAGTGAGGAATGGAAGAAAGATGTTGATAACAATCAAGATCCATTCGTCATCCTCAAATGTAGACATATCTGGAGGAAGGGTGAAGGTAGTATCATCAATAAGCAAACTCTTATGATAGAGTAAACCTTCCTCCGAGCCAATATCATCCTCAAGATCAAAATAGAAATGATCATATTCCGGAGGAGATATGTCATGAGAGAGTTCACCGGAGAACTCTTCATGAAGAGAATCATTGGAAAAAACCTCAAGCTCGGGCTTGTCCAATGTAGAGTCACTATCCACAACGGGGATAGGAGATGAAGCTGACTTAGCACAGAATGATTCGATCTTAGAAACGAGGAGATTTATATTGAACAATTGTTCACGAAGTATCTCGTCCTCAATTTCCAGATCATCAGAATTTCTCACCTCTTCTAAGCTAACTAGCTCAGAAGGCAGCTCCTCGACATAATCGATGTCTCCATAGGATAAAGAATCGTCAAACGAAGTACAATCGTTATCAGAATCGGAGAACATATCAACATGATCATATGGAATGTCAAGAGGAGGAGAAGAATTATCATCAAGAGGCTTATCACACATATTACCGGAGATAACCTCGGACTCACTTGGGTTTGGAACAAGGCTCTCAACACTTGACGATTCCATTTCTGGAATAGTGCTAGAAGGCTCGTCCCCCATTATAAGAGAGTCTTTGGAAGTAATAAAAGGTAAGATAGGTGTGATAGCAATAGACTGAGGGAGTTGAGAAATGATATCTTTCCAAGGAATAACACTCTCCTCGTCACAATCATAGTATTCCCTTATTTGAATACTATCCTCATCATCATCGTCATCATATCTGATTCTGATATTCATCTGCTGAAGCTTACACACCATTCTTTTCATTTGTAGTTTCTTTAGAATGCGTATTTCTTCAGAACTTTGAGGAAGATTACACTCCTCGTAATCATTGAAATGCTGTGAAGGCTCAGAAGTCTGATGACTGATGGAATACTGTGGGGGTTGAAAATTGTCAAAACCGAGAGAATTGGAATTTTGAAAATTTTGATTCATCGGCTGACATTCAAAAGTCGCATGAGGACCCCCGCAATTCTCACAACAGAGATAAGTGAGAGAATAACTTTCACCACAGTTCTGATTGTAACACGGTTCCGGCTCATAGACAAGCGGGACCTGTGGTGGACAATCGAAACCGTAATGAGAATCATTCCCACAATACTCGCATGAGTAGGATTCGTATTGGGGTTGTGGAGGTAGGTAGGAAAAATCGGGTGTTTCATTTGAAATGGGATCGGGATTACCGACAAACTTGTCTCCGAAACCCACATTGGTGCATCGCTGACAATTTCCACCGTTAAACGGACCTCCACACCAGGAACATGTCAAATACCATGACATAAAGAATTAAACGGATAAGAGGAATAAGAGATGAAGAATTAAACAGATTAGAGGGTGAGAGAATGGAGAATTAAACAGGTTTGAGGATAAAGAAATGTAGAATTAAACAGATTAGAGGATAAAAGATGGATATTTTTGGATTTTTGAAAAATATGCTGCAAAAGCAAAGAATGAAAAATATTTTTGGCGTTTTTAACACTTCAGAAAAAGTGTTAATGAACTTTTTGGAGTTTTTGAAAACTTTACAAAAAACTTTTTACAAAGGATGGGATATGTGCAAGAGTGGGTCTGAAAAAGGCTAAACACACGCTTAAGCCTCCCCGGCAGCGGCGCCAAAATTTGATTCGCGCAAAACCGTCAAGTCTAAAAGACTTAAAACAGCTCAGACACAAATACAATGAAGATCAGGGAATATAGTGAATTCCCGGGTCGTTATGTCCCACGGAGACTCAATGGTGTGTTAAACACAAGATCAGACGATAGAATGATCGCTAATGATAGCGATCAGAAAGGATTAGGATTGAATAATACACTACTGAAGAAGGAAATAAATAAAAGCGACTTAAATGCAAATTAAGAAAATTAAAAAGATAAAAGATATTAAATAAACGCTATCACTATTTTTAAAGTGATGAACGTTTAAAACCTAAAACGAAAAACTTACGTTTAAATAAAAATAACGTAAGCGTACTAAATAAAAAGTGAAACTTATACAATATAGATCCTAAAAATATGAAAAATACATTTTTACAAACCTAATGATATAATAAAATTTATAGAAAAAGAAAATTAATTTTACAACTATTTATGTAATTATTATTAATTAAAGACTATTTTAAACTATTTAATAATACTCTAAAATAAAAGAAAATATGAAATAAGACTCGAAAAATAAAGTTAAGACTTAGAAAAATCTAAAATATGATAAAACTAATTTTGAAACAGAAAATATATTTTTAAGACTTTATATGTATTTATTACTAATTTAAAACTATTTAAAACTAATTAAAATGCTAAAAAAATGCTTTTTAAGCTAAGAAAATTATGGATAAATACTTTTTAGGCTTCTAATATTTATCTAAACTTAAGAAAATAGAAAAATTATTTTTTAGAACCTTTTCTTAATTATTTGTATTTAAAGCTATTTAAAAATACTTAAAAACTAATTTAAATTAGGAAAAATAGCAAAACTACTTGGAAAAATCTGAAAATTTCAGGGAAAGTCTAAAATGATATTAGGAAGCTGGGAAAAATAGAAAAACCAGGGCTTGTTTGGAAGATTAAGCAACTGCTATGTAAGTGCTTAATGGAATAAGCACTTGATAAGCCAAAAGCTCACCAAAAGCTACCAAACTGATACACAAGCTATTATAGGCTAATAGAACTAGAATGCAACAATTCTCAACTGCTTCCAACCACAGAATTGCAAATTGCTATGATTTGGAGACTTGAGCTATTTAGCTAAAACAGTTAAATGGGTACCAAGATTGAGCTATTGCACAAGCTTCAAAATAAGCTAAAAAGGGAAAACAACAATTAGACCTTGGAGAGGACCTGGCTAAGTACCTATGAACCAAAAATCAGACCTAAATAAGCTAGAATGAAACCTGTGCAGGTCTTACAAAACCTGCACAAACCTGTGCAGGCTACAGGCCCCTGCACAGGGCATTTAGATCCAATATCACAAGCTCTTTTGAGCTTTTAGAAAAATCACAAAAATACATAAAAATCATAACTGTAAACTAGACCAAGGGAAGTTTTAAAAACAACTAGAATCACTGAGATTGTCCAATAAATGAGCTCATTAAAATTCCTTCCATATTGGCTCAAAACTGAATTTTGCAAATTGACTTTTGAACTAAAACTCAAACTTTGACCAAAATGGATTTTGAATCCAATTTATTGACTGAGATTGATGTTAATGGTTAAATAGAAGCTAAGGCAAGCTATTTCTAAGTTTTTCAAACACAAAACAAGAACTTGATTAGCAAAACTATCAACAGTTAACTGCTAGTGTACATGAAATGGAACTTTTGACTTCTGAGCTTTTGCAGACCTAAACCTAGACTTGAATGAGCTCAAATGAGCATCCAAACATGAAGCAACAAGAATTTATCACTGAACAAGCCATGAACACAGATAAAACAGCAGTTCCAAACACCCTTGTAGAATCTGCTATGCAAGCTCAAACTGAGATAAACATTAAACTAGCTAATCTAACTGGTATTAATGATCAATCTGAATATAAATTACCTAGTTACAACTTATTGGACACATAAAAACCACTTGTGGCTACAGATTACTCATACAACCATAAAATGCAAATTACACTAAAATTGAAAAGTTGGAAAGTTACTCACAACTGATCCAGCTGGTGTCTCAAGCTAAACCAACCCAAATCCTCCACTACCTAGTCTAATCCAACCATTTATCATCACTGCAACACCATTTTCTATTTCCAAGTCCAATTTCCTCCAACAGTTGACTATTGTTGACCTTGACCAAAAATGCTTAAAACTTTGAATTTGAGCTTATACAAAGCTACCAGTAGCTTATACAAGCTTGTTTATATTGGAAAATGAGCTTTTAATAACTTGAATAATAGAACTACAAACTGAGTTTTTTAACAGTTGCATAAAAACTTGAAGATAACTTAAAACCTTGAATTAACCCTTAATACTGGATTACAACTTATAAAACACTTAGTTTGATTCATAAAAACAGAAATTACAATAACAAGACTTAAATTAAAACATTGAATTAAGAAACGACATTAAAGGAAAAATACATAAACTAGCTACTCTTCTTCAAGCATCATTCTTTCCTTTTTATAGCTCTAGGAGTCTTCTCTCACCTCTATAAGTGAATCCCACCTTGAATCTGGACCTTAGGATGGCTCAAGTAGTTTTTTAGCCATTGATTGGATTTGGCGGGAAAATGGGATTTTGACAGTATGATGAGATTGAGTGTTTGGTGAGGAAAGAATTATGGTTTCTTGGTTTGTAGCTGAGGGTGGAGTGATAAGGTTGGGTGGAAAGTGAGCTGGAGGAGGGGGGTGGAGTGTTGCAGGGATTGAAGCAGAAGCAGTTGGGAGGGACAGGCTTTTTGGCGCGTGTTTGGTGTTTTGACCAAAGTTGACCGGGTGTTAATAATAGAGGGCAGGGTCAAATACAAAGGAAAGGGTTCAATTGCTAATATGGCAGGGGGTCCAAATTGAATTGTGACAAAGGTCCAATGGTTTGTAAAGAGTTAATAACATAGGGACCTAAAGTGTAATTTCTGAATTTCAAGGGACCATTCCTGCCAATTAAGCAAAGTTTCTCCAAGGACCAAAAGTGACAATCTCACAAAGTATAAGGACCAAACTTGCCATTTTGCCATTTTCCAGGGGCCATTTCTGCCAAATTTCAAAGTTGAAGGACCATTCTTGTAATTTTCTCAAACTTTTGACATTTTTCACCAAAGGACTAAATTTGACAAGTTATGATTTAAAAAGGACCTTTGGTGATTTTACTTTTGAAATTATGTACTCAGGGACTGTTTTTGACAATTTTTGAAACTTGGGGGACTAAAACTGCAATTTTTGCAAATTTGATATGTTTTTCATCTGATTTTGATATTTTTGTATTTAAAACACATAAAACACTGATTTGTGATATTTTAATCATTTTGATGTGTTTCTGAGTGTTTTCAGATGATTTTGCAGTTTAAAAGGTATAAAAATGATGAGTATTTAGACACTCATCAAAATGTCAAACAACCACCTCCACTAAAACAAAATCAAAGTTTTATGAGAAACAAAGGTCCATCATTTTCTAAACCAAACACATTTATAAGAAGACCAAATAATGTTTATCCAAGAAGTAACCACCATCAAATGGGATGGAATCCTAATGTACAAAACGGTTTTTCATTTCAAAACTTTTCACCATGGAATGATTTCTCACCTTTTTCATATATGCCTAACATGAACGAAATGTATAACACTAATGGACCCATGAACAAATGAGGACCAAACTTTTGAGTTAATTGTTTTCTTAGGTGTGCTTAAAGGTCGACCTAGATCTGGATGAATGGATCAAGGATAGTAGGTGCACGAGGCACGTGACTGGTAACAAAGATTTGTTTTCCACATACGAATCTTTCAATGGTGGAAATGTGGTATTTGGTAATAGCAAGAGCAAAATCATCGGTAAAGGTACAATTTCTCACAAATCTTTAACCATTAATGATGTGTGTCACGTAGAAAACCTAAACTTCAACCTTCTAAGTATAGGACAAATATGTGATAAAAAGTGCAACGTGCTTTTTAGTGAAACCGATAGTAAAATATTTTGAAAAATGGTATTACTATAGGAAGAGGAATTAGAAAACATGGAGTCTATGTCATTAAAATTGGTAATGAACCAAAAGACAAACTGTGTCTTACTTTTATGGATGATTCTTCGACCTTATGGCATCGAAGATTGGGTCACGCCAATATGCGACTTCTTCAATCGCTATCATCTAAAGAACTAGTAAGAGATCTACCAAAATTAAAATACGAACATCATTTTTGTGATGCTTGTAACGTAGGAAAACAAGTCCATGCTAGTCACAAAGCTAAAAATATGGTCTCTACTACCAAGTATCTAGAACTACTTCACATGGATTTATTTGGTCCATCCGCTATTCAAAGTTATGGAGGTAACTTCTATACTTTGGTTATAGTGGATGATTACTCTAGGTACACATGGACTAAATTTTTAAAGAATAAAACTGAAACGTTCGAGTACTTTGAAATATTAAGTAAGAAAATCCAAAGACAACTAGGAAGTGCTATAGTGTCTATTAGAACGGATCATGGTAGGGAATTTGATAATGAAGCGCAATTTGGAGATTTTTGTGATGCTAATGGTATTACTCACAATTTCTCGGCTCCTCGCACTCCACAATCAAATGGGGTAGTTGAAAGGAAAAAATCTACAAGAAATGAGTCGCACCATGATTAATGAGCAATCTATTCCTAAAAAATTTGGGTGTAATGCCGTTGACACATCAACCTACATACTTAACCGTGTCCTAATTAGACCATTCTTAGGTAAAACTCCATACGAGTTACTTCGAGGCAAAAAGCCTACGTTAGAACATTTTAGAGTCTTTGGTAGCAAATGTTTCCTACTTAACACTAAAGATTACATAACTAAATTTGATCATAAATCAACCGAAGGTATCTTCTTAGGTTACTCTCCTAATAATAAATCTTATGTTATATTAAATAAAGAAACAATGAAGGTTGAAGAATCATTAAACGTAAAATTTGATGAAAGTCCACCTAAACCTACCCAACCTCTTGTCGATGACGAGATAATCGAAAGTGAAGCCATAGAAATCAAGGAAATTATAAATAAAGAAGATGAAACATTAAAAAAATAAAATCATGAATATTAAAGAGTCTAAAGATCATCCCGTAGAGAAGGTTATAGGAAAGTCAAATGAAAGAACCTTAAGATCTCAAGTCCAAAATCAAAGTAGTTTATTTTGTTTTGTCTCAACCATAGAACCTAAAAATATGCAAGAAGCCATAAAAGATGAAAGTTGGGTAATGGCTATGCAAGAAGAGTTAAATCAATTTATTAATAACGTCCCTCCACCTAATAACCAAACCATAACCGGAACTAAATAGGTATATAAAAACAAGTTAGATGCAAATGGTGTAGTGTCTAGAAACAAAGCTAGACTTGTTGCCCAAGGGTATAATCAACAAGAAGGCATAGATTTTGATAAAACCGATGCTCCCGTGGCTAGATTAGAATCTATAAGAATACTTCTTGCTTATGCTTGTGCTAATGATCTTAAGCTTTTTCAAATGGATGTTAAAAGTTCTTTCTAAATGGCTTTATTAATGAAGAAGTCTATGTAGCTCCACCTCCGGGCTTTATCGATTTCGAAAAACCTAAACACGTGTACAAACTAAAGAAAGCTCTTTACGGTCTTAAACAAGCCCCAAATGCTTGGTATGATAGACTCAAATCATTTTTAATCAAAAACAACTATACCATGGGGTTAGTTGATAATACACTTTTCACAAAGAAAAATGAATCACAAATAATTATTGTTCAAATATATGTGGACGATATTATATTCAGATCGACTTATCAAGACATGTGTGATGATTTCTCAAAAATCATGCATGATGAGTTTGAAATGAGTATGATGGGAGAACTAAGTTTTTTTCTTGGTCTACAAATCAAACAACTAGAAGATGGTATCTTCTTTAATCAATCCAAATACATAAAGGAAATGTTAAAGAAATTTGGTTTAGAAGAGTCAAAACCCATAAGAACACCAATGTCATCCGATACTAAACTTACAAAAGATGAAGACGGTGAATCCGTTGATAACACAAAGTACCGTGGCATGATTGGTAGTCTTCTCCATCTTACGGCTAGTCGGCCGGATATCATGTTTAGTGTTTGTCTATGTGATAGGTTTCAAGAAGACCCTAAAACATCACATCTAGAAGCTGTCAAAAGAATATTTAGATACATTAAGGGTACAAATCAATTAAGATTATGGTATCCTAAGGGAGCAGGGGTAGAAACTATTGTATATGCGGATTCTGACCATGCAGGTGATTATGTTGACCGAAAGAGTACAAGTGGTGTATGTACTTTTATGGGATGTTATTTAACATCTTGGTTCTCGTAGAAGCAAACAACATTGGCCATATCAACAACCGAAGCAGAATATGTCTCCGCCGGCAAAGCATGCCAACAAACACTATGGATGAAACAAGCGTTAGTTGACTACGACATTCATCTTAGTGACATAGCCATTCTATGCGAAAAGGTGCTATTGACTTAAGCAAGAATCCTGTGTTGCACTTTCGTACCAAGCATATAGAGATCCATAATCACTTCTTAAGAGACAATGTTCAAAAGGGGAACATTTCTATTGAGAAGGTATCTTCCGAATACAACATTGCCGACGTCCTCACCAAACCGTTGAAGCGGAAACAATTCAACTTGCTTCGTCTTGGTCTAGGTCTCATGGAACAATCATTGTAATTTGTCTCTCAATTCTACAAGGTATGTAAACATTAGCCTTACCTTCTTTTTTGAGTCTAGGATCTCTATTTCACACACAACTCACAAACAATATGGGGATTTTTCAAAACTCAAGGTATATTTTTTCTTTTCATTTCAGAACTAAAGATAAATTTCCTTTTTATACACGAAACTTTTCGAAATACTTTCTAAAAGGATACTTCTTCCCATGTCACTTTCCTAAAAACATTCTCACGTCTAGGAAAAACCTTTTCATTATTAATACAAAGTAAAAACCCATTTTCATTACATCTCATGTCTTTTGAATGCTAAAGGGAACACATAACTAATATGTGTTTTCGGGTACATTAATTTAAGCAAAAATGAATCAAGGAGCACTCGGTTTATCTCACATAGTAATATGCTTTTTCAATTCTTCGTTTATTTTTCTCTTTTTAGGAGTCGAGATAACCGCAGCTCCAAATGGTTTGCATATAGGCACACACTAGGCACCAATGTTTCCAAAAGGAAAACTTTGAGCTGCCTGAGATCACCAGTACCATGGATCCTAGCATTTACACTGAACAGTTCCCTAAAGGAACGGATCCATGGGAACCGTGAGACAGAAGCTAAATTGCTCTTCTATTTTTCTCACTTTGGCTATAAACCTTCATATTTTCATCATATTAGCTCTTTTACTAATGAGTATGTTACTTAATGCTTATGCTCTTATGATCACATGCCTTAACTTCGTATCTAATCATTTGATTTTAGTCCACATTTTGGTTTTGGCATTTACTCTAATGCATTATTTTCTCTATAAATAAGGTTCCAAAATGCTTGCATATCCATCACTCTAAACCTCACAAACAATCATCATCATCATGTCATCCAAAAGATCTTCCAACATTGATGAACCACCTAGTAAAAATAATCCTCTTCAAGAAATTCAAAACTTTATCCTACCACCTTCCGTAGTGCCACCAACCAAATCTAGAAGAACCGCACGGATTAACATCCGACCTTGTTATTTAGCCAAACCATTGTCAAAAAGTCCATCACCAACTACTCACTCACCCCCAAATGATTCCACAGTAGCACCTCCATCATCTCCAACAAGCAAATCACCACTATCACTAATCGAGTCTCCACCTCAAATCACCCTATCGGAACTCCTTAAGACTCCGAAAACAATCCCACTACCCGTGTCTAGTCCACCACCCACATCATTTCAACAAACTTCCAACTTAATCCCAAAAGAACTAGTCTTTTTAACACCACCAACATCTCCAAACACACTTTACAAAGATCTTGCAACTTCACCACCTTTAGCTCCCATTATCTTACAACAACATCTAGGTTCTTATATTCCACCACTCACCAACATAATGGACTTTGATCCATATTTTCTAACTTTTCCACCACATATTCCGCCTTCCACAAATCAAATTTACCCGAAAATCATCCACACACACTACCTACATCATTTACATTGTGAACATTGCCATTCCACTAGGGAACTTGCAATGGAAATAAGGGACGAGATGCGATTCATACTTAATCACATCCTTGATTGCATCAACATCATCACTCACCAAAACTTCCATAATTAATCTTATGCAAGCATGGAAGGAATGATATTACTATTTTCTCAATTTTTTTTTCTTTTGAGTCATTTTTAAAGAACAAACTTAATTATTAGTTTTACATTTTTGTATGTGGCCTATATACCACTACACTTTGTCATTTTATTACAAGGTTTTGTTTACATACCTTGGCTCTCCATCTTGCTTCCCGTCCCATACAAGATTTTATTACATATTACTACTAACCGTTTCTTTGTGGGTATTATATTTTCTCACTTGACGCCCAATTCTAGGGGAAGCTACCGTCAAGGGGGAGTTAGTGCTTCGTGGATTATACTATTTTTTCCACACTTTATTTCTTCGTTAGGTTCGCTTTTTGTTTCGACAAAAAGGGGGATAAGAAGTAAAACTTATATATGCTTTCAAAACATACATCTAATCCTAAGTTTTACTCATCATAACATTATGCTTTTTCATCAACAAAAAGGGGGAGATTGTTAATACAAATAAACCGTAAAAACGTTTATTCATATTTATCGATCTCTTTGTGTTTTGTTGATAACAAATATAAAGTTGTCATAAGTAAAATTATAAGAATAAATGTTATTTTTGTAAAGCATTTACATATAATCATTTAACATAAATTGTTGTAATAATTCATTTGTTGTAATAGTTTATTAGGATGGGTAATATCCAAGACCCATGACCCATACCCATGGAGCAAATCTATAACCCATAACCCAAGACCCATGATCCAATGTCTAGATACATTGTATCTATTGTGGGTACCCATGACCCAAAGTCCATGACCCATGATCCATGATCCATAACCTAAATAAGGAAGAGCGTCCACGGATCCCTGGGATTACACTGGACGGATCCCTCAAGTAAGGGATCCATGGGATCCTGGGAACAGTAGAGTTTTCTTGCCTATAAATAGTGAGCAATTTCTTCACTGTTACCCACCTCTCTTCTTACAAAGTCTTTCATATATACTTCTCTCTTCTAATCCTAGATCTATTGATCTATCTAGTAGTTCTTCTTTCTTTTGTTGTGATTTTCATATAGGTCTTTCTCAAAGGCGAGATCACGAGATACTTCAAGTCATCCAAGAAAGGGGTCCTTGATTGATTTGTTCCTCCACAAGATTTCTGTAGCAAGATCTTGTATTTCATATTCACATAGTTGTTGTGTTATAGTTGTGTTGGTTTGGTCCTCCGTGTTAAGGACTCGGTATTTAGCTTTGTACCGGAAAAAGTGTAAGCGACGTTGTAAGGCTTCTCTGCCGTGTTGAAGGAGCTTGTTGACATAGTGCTTGAACTCTCGAGTAGGTGACTCGGGGAGTGAAGTAGGGCAAGGAAGGTGTCCTTGTAGCCGAACCACTATAAATCGGTTTTGTCATTACTTTCTATCCTTTACTTTACTTGCTTTCATTACTTATGTTACTTACATTACTTATTGCTTCATAATTTCTATCCATCCATACTTATTCACATAAAGATCGAATCTATAGTTTTTTAAACTATTTTAAAATCGGCAAAACTATTTAACCCCCTTCTAGTTTTCCACATAATAGTTAAACTCGGTTAATCCACGTGAATGCAAAAAAACAATAATAATAATGAATGCGTTTAGTTATTTAGGATTGTATAGGTAATTGCGTGAACCAAGAAACAATTAATAATAAGTATATAAACTGAAAACACCCTATTCGACTAAACCTTAATCATTCCAATTGAAAACGACAAGAATAGAATCAGTAAGGGAATATTTAATCGATTATAATCAC
The DNA here is from genome assembly GCA_019973895.1 of Chrysanthemum seticuspe. Taxonomy (NCBI): domain Eukaryota; kingdom Viridiplantae; phylum Streptophyta; class Magnoliopsida; order Asterales; family Asteraceae; genus Chrysanthemum; species Chrysanthemum seticuspe. The sequence continues at coordinate 182,483,272 of BPTQ01000008.1, read as the reverse complement.
AAGTAAGGCCATCGTTTTGGAGATTAAAGATTGTATAGGGAGATTAAATCGTCCAAAACCTAGAGAGAAAAGCTAGGGTTTTCAGCTTCTCAAAACAAAATAAAAAATTGTAGCCGAAAATTTGACATAGAAACAACCATGGAAAAAGTTAGGTACAGTGGCTGAACTGCAAAACTTGATGAAAGAAAAATATGATTTTGCAGGAAAAAAATAGAATTTGAGGTAAGAGATTGAGAATCGAACTGTGAACCTACCAAGTGAGGCATATAACACTTTCCCAATCTGCCACCGTACCTCCCTAACTCTTCATTTTTCACTCACCAAAACACGAAAATCTCTTTTCTTTCTCTCTATAAACATACAAAAACAAAAAGGAGTGAAGGTTAGGGTATTTTAATCATTGGTTCAATTGGTTAAGTTTTCTTACAAAGGGGTTTACAAGGTTTAAGCTTTGGAGTTCATAGTTAGGATTTCTTGGGTTCTTGGTGCAGTATCTTGTACATTCATTCACCAACAGTTTGTATGCATCCCTAGACTTATTTCACACTTCATTTCATATTTATATATCATCCCATGTTGTTTTTATATCACCTTTATGAGTATTGTTGTATTGAAAATGTTTAAAAAGTTGATTTAAAAAACCCTAATTCTACCTTAATTTTTCAGTCGACATCTTCATGGTAGAAAAATATGTTAGGAACTTTCTTTTGTAAAATCCTTTAAAAAAAGAGTTACATACATGTCTCGGGTATTTCCCCGTCAAATTTCATAATTTTTAGAGTTGGTTTAGTATTTTTAGCAAGCCACGCAAAACTGTTTGTCAAAACCGACATGAATATAAGTTCCAAATATGAAACATAATTATCAGCCCCTCAGGAGTACATTGGAATGTAGACCCTTTTGAAATTTTTGGAGTTAAGACTTGAACTTAAACTTGACAAGTTGAGTCGAGTCGTGAGGATAAGTAACGGATGAGATACGCCCCCCAAAAGTTGAGTTATGTTTTTTGAAAATCTGACAGTTTGGTACCCGTGTATATTTATAATTTTCTGGAATAAATGGTGTAAAACTAAGAAAAGTGGTGTATACTTTTGGAAAGTAGACTAAAAAACTCTCAACTTAGGTTTTTGAACCAATTGATTTCATTAGAAAACGAGTAAGATATAGCCTGACAAACTCGTAAAACCTTTCTAAAAAGTTGTAACAGCACGTCCGAGTGTAAGTAAGTATTAATCTATATCCAAAACATGTTTTCACAAATCGAGGTCTTGAAATATTTAAATTAGGCATAATTTTAATGGATAAAAACGAGCTATAAATGAAGTAGATATGCTCATTCAAAGTTGAGTTTAAAATCTATAAACCTTGTTTTAGAGTTTTAATATCATAAACGCGTTTAATTCATTTTTCTTAAACTTTAAACCTACGTAACTTCATAAACCTCACTACAAGTATATAAGATGATAAAACTTTATAAAACTCATATGCATTTAGTAGATGTCACATCGTTTCTAAAACGACCTACTAATCTAGGTCGCAGTTAGGAATACTTGTCGTTGAAATAAATTATACTTTCCCGTTACATTACTTACTCAAGGTGAGTTTATAGCCTCAGTTTTACTTTTTTACTATTCATTTTGAAATTATTTGGGGGAGAGAATACATGCTCGTTTAATTAAAAACATTACTTGTGTTACTTAAGTACATGCTCGTTTACTTAATTACTCGTTTTACTTGTGGACACAATTACTTAAATACAAACGAATGTGCTGGTCAAAGACTCGAATGTATTGGTCAAACAACTGAATGTACTGGTAAAAAAACCAAGTGTACCGGTCAGACAAACTTCAAATCTTGTTGTCCATGTTTTCAGTTTATTTAAACGTATAAACTCACCAACTTTATGTTGACACATTTTAGCATGTATTTCTCAGGACCTTATTTCCACTGGTTGAACTGCATGGAGCATGGCATAGAGTCGCATTCTAGGATTTCATTTTGACAGGGATTTGTTGCACTACTTAATGTTTGATTACAACTGTGACAGATTGGTATCAGAGCTCCGATTATAGAGAACTAGGTTGCATTATTATACTTAGACTATAGCCATTGCATTACAAACATTCCGCTGCGAGTCCAGACACTAAGTCACTAAACTGTAATACATGCTCATACATTTTAATGGTCTATAAAACTTTTCAAATACATTGTGAGTGATACAACGATCATATTTATTTTCAAGACACTGTAAGTGATAAAATGTTATCGAATTTTTTTTTTATAATCTTACATAATATTGCTTTGAAACCCGTCATAGACAGACACCCCCTTACTATCTGTCTCTAAAGATGAGTTTGAACACTCATCTCATAGTTTTGGAACATCTACGTCGTCTCGGAATCCACCACCTAGTAACATACCTAGATTAGGATGCCTCTTTAGGTAAATAAAAAATTGTAAATGAGTGGGCTTATGTGTATCCGATATGAAATGAGTAAGAACTTGAACCCGAGGACTACCCATTCGAATAGGAACCTTTGGAAAATGAACAAGAACTATTTCGTCGCAAGCACTCTCATTTCTTCATAGACACCACACCATCAGATAACACACACTAAATTCCTGGATGAAATTCCTTTAACGGGGGTAGACTGTTACAATTCTTATTTTTCAGGTCATTACTTAACCATACACTCAAAACATTTCACTTTGAATGCTTGAACGTTTACTTTAACGTATAACCGTTAGGATAAATTGCGTACGACGAAAAACAACTTTAAACGTAAACCGACACTAGACTAAGTTTAGTCTATGACAACTAACTGCTATATGACATTTAAAAGCATGGTTATTAAGTTCATACATTTGGTTTTACAAGTTTTACGTAAAACGTATACATTTTTCATGAGCGTTTATGCATGCATGGATTACACTTCACTAACTTTCTATACTTACATATATACATATACATTTATAAGCAAAATTCAAATATTCTATCTCTCTCTCACTATTTCCGCCACCTAAAAACACAAAAGGGAAATTCCAACATGACCATTTTATCTTGAAACAAACACTTACCAATTTCATGTTACACTTAAACCAAGTGGGTCATGTGAACTTAGAATATCAAGAAACCTTGATCCTCCCCTTTTAGAGATCATACCACACGGTACCACACAAGCACTAAAACACTCCAACCCATTTTTAGATCAAAGGTCATTATGCTACCCAAAATGAGATTCAAACTTTACTTTAATTGTCTATATATAAACACAACACCTAAATCTTCATTTTTCACTCACCAAAACACAAAACTCTCTTCTCTTTCTCTCTATAAACATAAGGCAATATAAAGGGGTAAAGTTTAGGGTATTTTAGCCCTTGGTTCAATTGTTTAAGTGTTCTTACAAAGGTTTTAACAAGGGTTAAGCTTTGAAGTTCATAGTTAGGGTTTCTTAGGTTCTTGGTGTACTATCTTGTCCATTCATTCACCAACACTTTTTAAACATCCCTAGACTCATTTCACAATTTATTTCATACTTATATACCATATTATGTTGTTTTTATATCACCTTTATAAGTATTATTGTGTTGAAAATGTTTAGAAAGTTGATTGAGAAAACCCTAATCATGCCCTAAATTTTTAGTCGACATCTTTATAGTAGAAAATCCTTTTAGGAATTTTTCTAGGCAAAATCCTTCAAAGCAAAGTTAAATACATGTCTTAGGTAGTTCCCCGTTGAATTTCTTAATTTATGGAGTCGGTTTAGTATTTTTAGGAAGCCCCACAAAACTATTTGTCAAAACCGACTTGAATCTGAGTTCCATATTGGAAATATAATTATCATCCCCTTAGAAGTACTTTGGCATATCGACCCTTTTGAACTATTTAGAATTAAGACTTTAATTTAAATGTGGCAAGTTGAATCGAGTCGTTAGGTTAACTGACGAATGAGATACGGCTCCCGAAATTTGGGTTATGTTTTCGGAAAATATGATAGTTTGATACCCATGTATATTAATAATTTTATGGAATAAATGGTGTAAAACTATGACAAATGGTGTATATTTTTTGAAAGTAGACTAAATTAGGCTTTTGAACTTGTTGATTTTATTAGAAAACGAGATATAGCCCGACGAAGTCGAAAAACTTTATGAAAAGTTGTAATAGAAGGTCTGAATGTAATTAAGTATAAATATTTATCTAAAACATGTTTTCACGAAATGAGGTCTTGAAATACTGAAAGTAGACATATTCATCTACGTTTAGAGAGTTTTACGGATAAAAACAAGCTAGAAACGAAGTAGAAAAGATCATTCAAAGTCGAGATTCAAATCAATAAACCTTGTGTTAGAGTCTTAATATTGTAATCGCGTTTAATTCATTTTTCTTAAAATTTTATCCTACGTAATTTCATAAAACCTAACTATAAGTATATAAGGGTGATAAAACTTTATAAAACTCATATACACTTAGTGCATGTCGCATCGTTTATAAAAGGACCTATTTATCTAGGTCGCGATTAGAAATACTTGTCACTGAACTACATTATACTTTCCCGTTACATTACTTACTCAAGGTGAGTTTTATAGCCCTACTTTTACTCATTTAATATTCGTGTTGAAATACTTTGGGGTGAGAATACATGCTCGTTTACTTAAATACATTACTCGTTTTACTTAATCACGTACTCATTTACTTATATACATTAGTCATTTTACTTACAGACACAATTACTTAAACTTTTCGGATTGACACTAAGGTACCACATTTGCCAAGAAGCCACAATGATACACAAATGAATAGACTAGTCAAACAATCAAATGTACTGGTCAAACAACCGAGTGTACTGGTCAAACAAACTTCAAATCATGTGGTCCATGTTTTCAATTTACTTAAACATATGAACTCACCAACTTTATGTTAAAACAATCTAGGATTCCATTTTGACAGGGATTTGTTGCATTACTTAATGTTTGATTACAAACAAAAACTTCATTTTATTTTGTGAAATTCTTGGGCTATGTTAGTAAAACATTATTTCAATGAATCCAACATGTACTTTTTAAACGGCTCATATAAATGTCGTTATTTATATCTAGTGACTTTATTTCATGAAGTTACGCCCCCGGTTACTTCCCCGCTGCGACATTTTGGCTGTGTTACAGATTGGTATTAGAGCTCCAGTTATTGAAAAATAGGTTGCAGTATTAGACCTAGACTATAGCCATTGCATTACAAATATTCCGCTACGAGCCCACGCACTAAGTCACTAAACTATCATACATGCAAATACATTTTTATGATCCATAGAACTTTTATAAGACATTATGACTGATACAATGGTCTCATTTATTTTCAAGACATTGTGAGTGATACAACATTGTCATTTATTTTAAAGACACTATCATTGATACAATGGTTTCTAAAACCTTTTTTAAAATCTTAGATAATATCGTTTTGAAACCCTTCATTGACAGACTCCCCTGGCTATCTTACTATATGTCTCTGAAGATGAGTTTGAACACGCATTCCATATTTTTGGAACACCTACATCGTCTCGTAATCCACCACATAGTAACTTACTGGTTGACTACGAGTGTTGTGTCAGTAATTATTAGGTATGATGATTTATAATCTCCTTATTTAAATGGATTAAGACGCCTCTTTATTTTAATAAAGAAATTTAAATCGCTGAACCATAACTTATAATTATTTATGTACCTAGATTGGGACACCTCTTTAGGTAAATAACGAATTGTAAATGAGTGGGCTTATGTGCATCCAATATGCCATGAGTACGAAATTGAACCCGAGGACTACCCATTCGAATATGAACCTTCAGGACACGAACAAGAACAACTACTCTGTTGGGATTTAGTAAATCCAGTACTTAAAGTGTAGGTCACCTCAAGTATGTATACTCGTTAGAAAGCTCGTAGTCGTTGTATTTCAGTATTAGTATTTAGATTACTTTGTAACACCGTGGAGGACGGACGGGTCTTTACCCACTGTATGCCTGATCCACAGCCTAAAGTAGGCATCTAAGCTTGTACCCTATAAATACCCTTTGCCCCCCAAGGCAAAGGGTTGGAGCTTCATAATATATTTTTCTTTGTCTCTCTAGGGTTCCCATTCTCTCCCACTTTCTCTCTCTAAACTCTTAACCTAGCCGCCGCACCTCTTGTTTAACAAACCAAGATCCTACAAATGGTATAAGAGCCATGGTTTATCCATCTCTCATGTTCTTGGTTTGATTGTTATTGTTTGGGTTAAGGTTGTTTTACGCGTAAAATTGATGTCTCGTATACGGTAGTTTTGGATCTTTAAAGCTTCTAATTTTTCACGTTTAAATTCAAGATTCTTGTGGGTTAAGGTTTATTGTGTGTTAAACTTTCAGTTTCTTGCAAAAAGTTTCAAACTTTACAAGTTTTTCTTGGTTTTTAAGAGTGTTTAGATACGTGTGTACGGATCTACGCGTAAGAGAGAATAGTGGTTTTGATCTTCGAGACTTGTTGTTTTGGTGTTTTTAAGGTTGTGTTATCATCTTTATCTGGTTGTCTTAACGTTTTTGATCATAAAAACGTGTTTGGCAAAATTTGTACTTCCTACGCATAACGAAACCCTAATCCTACGGGTAAGGAATTTTTCTCTTGATTTTCATTTCTGGTGGTTACTCAGTGTTCTTCTTGCTTGGATAAGCCTGAAAAACACTTCGAATTTGGATATCTCGTGCACTGTGAAGTGTAAGAGATCTTTGTGGGTAAAACCCTAATTTTACGCATAAGCATAAAACTTACGCGTAACAATTCTTACGCATAAGCTTTTTCTTACGCATAAGCTTGTCTTACGCCTAAGGGAAACTTACGCATAAGGTTCTTACGCCTAAGCTTTGGTTTATGCATAAACTTAAGCTTTTTACCCTAAAACTCTACGCGTAAGCTCTAGTCTACGCGTAAACTCTGTCTACGTGTAAGCTTGTGTCTACTCGTAAGTTGTAAGTTACGCGTAAACTGCTGTCTACGCGTAAGCTCTCATCTACGCATAAGTTCCTACGCATAACTTTGTTTTCTACGCATAAGTGTATAATTTTTACGGTTTATCTCTTGATTTTGTAAAATCCCGTGAAAGAATCTATTTCCCGGTTAAGTCAAAGATTTGTAAAATCCCGTAGAATTTAAACATGTCTTCCGTTGCTGATGATGTGCAAGCTGCAGGATCTGATACTCGTCCTCCCATGCTTGATAGAACTGACTATGAGTCTTGGTCACAAAGAATCAGGCTGTACTACTTAGGAAAGGAGAATGGGGTTAACATCCTTAAGTCAATTGATGAAGGACCGTATCGGGTTGAGACTACTAGAGACATAATTGATACTGCAGCAGATGGAACAATGATCTTTGGGTTAGACAGACCAAAGACTTATGATGAGCTGAGTGATAAGGAGAAAAAGAGATTTGATGCTGATATCAGGGCTTCAAACATCATACTTCAGGGTCTTCCAAAAGACATCTACAAGCTCATCAATCACAACACAGAAGCCAAGGCAGTTTGGGATAATGTCAAGATGCTTCTCTCAGGTTCTGAATTGACCATCGAAGACAGAGAATCACAGCTGTATGATGAATTTGAGCACTTTAAGATGAAGCCTGAAGAAAGTGTCTATGAATATTATGTGAGATTCCACAAGCTGGTGAATGATATGAGGAATATCAAGATGACTATGCCAAACATTCAGCTGAACTCAAAATTTGTGAACAACATGAATCCTGAATGGCATAAGTTTGTCACTTCTGTGAAGCTTACCAAGGGACTAAAGAACACCAACTATGAGCAATTGTATGCTTTCCTTCTTCAGAATGAGAAACATGCTATGTTTGAAAGAAGGATTCTTGAACAGTTCAAATCACAACCAGGAGAAACAAGCTCATCAAATGATACAACTGCATTCTTCACCAAAGCATCACAAGTCACACCCACTGGAAATGATAATCACAAGCCCATTTGTGATTCTGGATATAAGCAACCTAGTTCTGATGCAGTCATGGAGCACTTTATCAATCAAGTGGCTCTTATGGTCAAGCAAAATCTGAACCTCACCCCAAACACTAACAACTATATCAGAACTGCATCAAATCATCAAAATCATGCCACTGTAAGAGATGGAAGGATTGTGGTGGAAAATGTGCAAGGAAGACATAATGCTTATCCTCCACACAATGAACAAGGAAATGTAGGTTATGGGAATGCTGGTGTTGGTGGTGGATATGTTGGAAATCAGAATCGTGGAAGGAATATAGTTCAGGGTCAATTAAAACCAATCAAGTGCTATAACTGTGGTGGAGAAGGGCACATTGCTAGGAATTGTACTCAACCAAAACGCCCTCAAAACGCAGAATACTTCAGGGATAAGATGTTGCTGGTTCAAGCACAAGATAATGGTGCAATGTTGAATGAAGAGGAGTTGTTGTTCTTGTCTGATGGGAATGCTAGAACATACGATGCTGATGTGGACGAACAACCAGTGCATGCTCCTCAGAACAATCCCAATGCCTTTCAAGTTACAGACTGTGATGCATTTGACTCGGACGTTGATGATGAACCATGTGCACAAACTATCTTCATGGCAAATATCTCTCCAATGACCTCTACATCTCAACAAGCCAGTCCATCCAAGGAATCCATCATTAAAGAGGTACTCAAACTATATGATGTGGTTGATGAGCAAAAGATTCACCATGAAGTACAATCTACTGAAGTCATTGAGTCAGATATTGAAAATATGGGTAATAACAATGTTATCCCATATGAACAATATGTGAAACAAGATGACAGTCTTGTTGTACCTAGTGATGAATCTTCTGCAGTTAACAATACATGCATGCCTGATGAATTCACTGCATTTGTGCCTGATGATTCCTTGACCACTGAACTCAATACCTATAAGGAACAAGTTGCCATTTATGAACAACGTGCTAAGTTTGAGCTAACTACCCGTGAGCAGGATATGGATAACCAAATGCGTACAATTATTAGAAAAAGTAATTTTAGAGAAGAAGTATTAAAACAAGAGTTAAACTCCTTGCAAGAAAATCTTTCTAAAACTGCTAAGCAAAAACAAGAACTTCAAGAAAATGTGAAAATGCTTAAGCAAGAATTCAATGCTAAGGAATCAAAACTTTTGAATGATTTTTCCAATCTAAAAACTTTGAAAAACAAACTTGAGAATAAGTTGTACGTACAAGGGAATACCATTCAGACTGCTCACATGATCAATAAGCATAGAGTCTTAAGCGATAAGCATAGCGTTCCCCTTGTTGAGGAACCTAGTCCAGAGGCTATTAAAAAGGCTAGAGCTGCTCATAAGGTAATTTATGATGGTAATGAAATCCTTAAGCCTAGGCAGAAACCTAGTTGCGTTGAGTGCACTGAGGAAGATAAGAAGTCAGATGAAGTCACTAGGGAGAAATTGAACAAGAAGCTAGAAAATCCTGAGTGTAAAAAGAATAACATAACGTTCAAACCTCATGATTAAACTAAGGAAAATTGGATCTCCTTAAACAAGTTTAAGCCTCAGACACTTCTAACACCTGAACAAGTGTTCTGGAAAAAGGATATGGATATGCAAAAAGCTGAAAATCTTGTTGAAACGAATTCCCCTTGTAGGAGATTGTCAAAAGCAACTGTGTATCCTCCCAATACACCAATGCACCTAGTTCCTAGATCGATTGCCACTAATAGCAGGACCTTAATCAGCCTATAGGTTGTTTATCAACTGTTTGTTGATTTTGAGAAAACGTGTAAAAAGAGAATCACACCTACAGGGATAACTGAGGGAGAAAGGGGCTTTGAGCAAACCAAAGAATGTTATTTAACCGAGGTCATGCCTTTCTTTAAACAGTTAAAAGGTCAATTTGAGAGTCTTAAAATTGGAATAAACACTGATATTAAAGAAATGGAAAAGGAATTTGATGCAATGATTGTTGAGGTCAATGATTATGATCGGGAACTTAAATATAGTGAAATTGAAAGGAAGAATCTGCATATATTAAATGAGAACCTGATTTCTCAATGTGTTGCTCAAGATGTGTTTTACGTTGCTACAAATTCTTCTATTGCTGCATCTCAAGTTCAAGAATTATCTGTTGCTTTGAAAGTTTCCCATGATCGTGTAATTGAGCTTGAAACAACGAATTCAAAATTGCATGAGAAAATCGAACAAGATGATCATGATAACCTGGTTAGACAGTTTTCTAAATTAGAAGTTGAACATCTTGCTTTACAATTAAAATATCAACATCTCAAAGAAAATGTTAAAACCTCAAATATCAAGACATCCTCTGATGTTCCTGAGTTTGATGCAGTTTTTGAAATTAGGAAACATGATGAACAAATTCGAGCTCATTACAACACGATCAAAAGATTGAAAGCCCAAATCTCTCAATTAAAGGGTGAAAAGACCATTGTGACTGGCTCCCAAATGCCTCCTCCTTTAGATTCTCAGAATTCTCAAACGTTTCATCTTCAAAACTTAGTAAATGCATTACAAAAGGAAAACGAGAGCTCGTAATAAAATTTCAATGAGTTATTTGAATCAATAAAGGTCACTCGTAATAAAAACAACGAACAAATAGCTTCATTGCAAAAGGAAATTGAGAATCTGAAGAGCCAGGTAAAAGGGAAAATGCCAATGACCAATGGGGAGAATGATGGATCAAAGGTACCTGTTTGTAATAAATATACTTTGTCTGTGAAATATGTTCCTCCTCATCTTAGGAACAATAAACTTGCTATTCAAACATATTTTGCATCCCTTAAGGATTTCCTAGAATGTCTCCGTGAGATTGTTGAGGAGGATAAGTTAGAGAAACCACTTGATAATGCAATTGGGCATGCATGCTTATATGCCAAACGATCTCAAGAAATTCTAGAATGCCTAATCACAATATGCCCTAAGTCCTTAGGTGAGAGAGTTAATCCTTTGATTCCGCGTTCTAGGCCTAGTGCCAAGTATGATATCCATTCGATGCCCAATGTTTTGAATGAGCATTGGAGTAATCTTCAAATAGGTCAGATTCCAGATCTGTTAGTGTTAAGAAAGTGAACCTTAGTGTGCCTGCATGTAGTTCAGATCCCAACACATCTAAACAAGAAATGCAAAGAGTAGCAAAACCAACTAATGTTCCCATTCCCTCTACAGGAGTAATCAGTGACATTAAAGCGAGCAGGTCAAACTCTCAAGACAATACAAGGAATGATAGGACCTCGCAAGCTAAGAATGTGCATTGGAAGAGAGTAGAAGACCAACCTAGGAACTTTAAGCTTGAGTCGAATAAAACGAATCGTGTTGATTCTAGTATTAGCCATAGGCGTACTGTAATTAATTCGAATTCTAATACTATTTGCAAACCTTGTAATGATGTCTGCTTGATTTCTGTGTCTAATCATGAATGTGGTGTGAAAACTTTGCCTAATGTTGTCAAATCTCCAGTTAACATTGTTAATGCAAAATATCATGCTAAGATGGCAAAAAGGCAAAGGGAAAAGAAAGTTAGAAAACAGTGGAAGCCCACAGGAAGAACATTTAGAAAGATAGGTTATCAGTGGATACCTGTTGGCCATAAGAATAATCAGGCAATGCCCACTAGAAAATGGATGCCTACTGGTAGAACTGTTCCCTTAAGAAGTGCACATACTTTGAATAGGGCAAATACGAACACTAGTACTGCATCTATTCATAATGATTCCATTGCCTCAATTTCTGATATGAATGCTTCTATGTCGGATGTGGGTGATCCAATCACTGTTACTAACCATATGGAACCCATTCTTGCATGGGGATCCCAATTATCCAGTCATCCATTCTTGTATGTGTTCAACTGCAGATCGTTCAAATCATTATGTGGTACCTAGACTCAGGCTGTTCAAAGCATATGACTGGAGATCGCTCGCGGCTCATGAATTTCATGAGTAAATTTATCGGGACTGTTAGATTCGGAAACGACGATTTTGGAGCTATTATGGGTTATGGTGATTATGTGGTCGGAGATAGTGTAATCTCCCGGGTATATTATGTGGAAGGTCTTTGTCATAACTTGTTTTCTGTTGGTCAATTCTATGATTCCGATCTGGAAGTGGCCTTTAGAAAACATACTTGTTTCGTTAGAGAACTTGATGGTGTGGAATTATTAAGAGGAACTCGTGGTTCAAATCTATACACCATCTCTATCGAAGACATGATGAAGTCCTCTCCAATCTGCTTGTTGTCAAAGGCTTCGAAAACTAAGTCTTGGTTATGGCATCGTCGTCTCAATCACTTGAACTTCGGCACCATTAATAACCTTGCCAGAAAGGATATAGTCAGAGGCTTACCTAGATTAAAGTATGAAAAAGATCATCTCTGTTCAGCCTGCCAATTGGGAAAAAGCACGAAATATGCTCACAAACCAAAACCCACAAACTCTGTAATGGAAGTCCTTCATACCCTTCATATGGATATGTGCGGACCAATGAGAGTGCAAACGATAAATGGGAAGAAATATATCTTAGTTGTTGTTGACGACTACTCTAGATTTACTTGGGTAAAGTTTTTGAGGACAAAGGATGAAACTCCTGCTATCATCATTAAACTTATCAAGCAACTTCTGGTTCGTCTTAACAATACGGTTAGAATTGTTCGCACTGACAATGGCACAGAATTCGTTAACAAAGAATTAAGTCAATTTTATGAAAGTATTGGAATCAGTCCTCAAAGAAGTGTTCCACGAACTCCTCAACAGAACGGTGTAGTTGAAAGACGAAATCGAACTCTTGTGGAAGCCGCTAGAACAATGCTGATTTATTCGAAGGTTCCAATGTTTCTATGGGCTGAAGCTATTGCCACTGCTTGCTACACCCAAAATCGTTACCTTATTCACACCTCTCATGGAAAAACTCCATATGAACTTGTTCATAAACGAAAACCTTATCTATCCTATCTTCGTGTGTTTGGCGCTTTGTGCTATCCAACAAATGACGGTCAAGATTTAGGTAAATTAAGAGCTAAAGCAGACATTGGAGTTTTTGTAGGTTATGCACCAAACAAGAAGGGTTACCGAATCTACAACAAAAGATCTCGAAATATCATGGAAACTATTCACGTTACGTTCGAGGAGCTGTCCGGGCAAATGGCTCCAGGACAATCTAGTTCTGGACCCACACTTCAAAATAGTCCCATTGGGTCATCCCTTGTACCAAACTCCTCTCCAGCAACTCCATACGTACCTCCATCTGAAGATGATTTGAAGAAATTGTTTGATCCAATGTTTGATGAACATTTTGAGCCAAGTGCCACTGATATGTCAACTCCAACATCAGAGGCTGCTCCTATCTCTGTCAATGAAGTCAACTCTTCAGTCTCAATATCATTAAGTCAAGAAGCGCCTGCTGCTGATCACTCTGTCTCATCAACAAATCATCAATCATCGAATGTACATCATGGAATTGCATCTGACACCAATGATGAAGTTAATCCCTTTGCTACTCCTGAAGATGTACCCTTTGAGAGTGTATTTGCTCCTGAATCATCAGAACCATCTTCATCAGGAGAAATTGACTCTGCAACTTCAGTTCCTCAACCACAACCACATGAACACCTAAGAAAATAGACTCATGATCGTCCATTGGACAACATCATTGGAAACCTCTCCCGTCTTGTATCCACACGGAAACAACTTGCAACCGATGCCTTATGGTGCTTCTTCAACTCTGTACTCTCTAAGGTCGAACCATAAGATGTTACAACTGCCATGAATGAAGACAGCTAGTTCAATGCCATGCAAGAAGAAATTCATGAGTTTGATCGACTTGATGTATGGGAATTAGTACCTGCTCCAGACTGTGCTATGATCATTGCTTTAAAGTGGATCTTCAAAGTGAAACTTGATGAGCATGGTGACGTTCTGAAAAATAAGGCACGGTTAGTGGCTAAAGGTTATCGTCAGGAAGAAGGTATCGACTTTGAGGAATCTTTTGCTCCTGTTGCACGTATCGAAGCAATCAGGATCTTCTTGGCTAATGCTGCTAGCAAAAACATGGTAGTTTATCAGATGGATGTGAAAACCGCATTTCTTAATGGAGATCTTAAAGAAGTGGTATTCGTTAGCCAGCCAAAAGGTTTTGTGAATCCAGAGCATCCTACTCATGTCTATCGCTTGAAAAAGGCCCTTTACGGTTTGAAGCAAGCTCCAAGGGCATGGTATGATACGCTATCAAAATTTCTTCTATCCACCGGATTCAGCAAAGGAGCAGTCGATCCAACATTGTTCACCAGAAAGTCAGGCAAACATTTAATTCACGTTCAAATTTATGTTGATGATATTATTTTTGCCTCGACTAACCCAAATGAATGTGACCGTTTTTCTATGGAGATGGGCTCCAAATTTCAAATGTCAATGATGAGACAAATGTCATTTTTCTTGGGATTACAAATTTCACAAAGTCCCGGAGGCATTTTTATAAATCAATCAAAATACGCTAATGAAATTTTAAAGAAATTTGGATTTACCTCCAGTGACCCTGTTGACACTCCTATGGTGGAGCGTACAAAACTGGATGAGGACCACTCAGGGATTATAGTAGATCAAACGAAATATCGTAGTATGATTGGATCCCTGATGTATCTCACAGCCAGCAGACCAGACATTTTATTCGCTGTATGCATGTGTGCTAGATACTAGGCTAAGCCTACCAAAAAGCACCTTGAAGCGGTTAAACGGGTCTTTCGGTATCTCCAAGGAACCATTCATATGGGACTTTGGTATCCGAAGGAATCCGGTATGTCACTAACGGCCTATGCAGATGCTGACCATGCAGGATGTCAAGATACACGTCGAAGTACATCAGGTGGTGCTCAATTTTTAGGTGATAAACTTGTAAGTTGGTCTTCAAAGAAACAAATGAGCACTTCCATATCCTCTACAGAGGCTGAATACATAGCCATGTCATCGTGTTGTGCTCAAATCTTATGGATGAGATCCCAATTATCTCACTATGGCTTTGTATTCAACAATGTTCCTATGTATTGTGATAACAAAAGTGCCATTGCTCTCTGCTGCAACAATGTTCAACACTCTAGAGCAAAGCACATCGACATTCGACATCACTTCATCAGGGAACAAGTTGAAAATGGTGTGGTTGAACTATACTTCGTGAGGACTAAATATCAACTAGCATACATCTTCACCAAAGCTCTTCCTCGAGAACGTTTTGAGTTTATTCTTCCACGACTAGGCTTAAAGAGCCTTCAACCAGAAACGCTCAAACGTCTTCAGGAAGACGTCGAGGAGTAAAGGTGTTCGACTCTATCTATTCTTTGTATATAATTTTTCAAAAACCAAATACAAAAATATAAAACCAACAAAACGAAAATAGAAAAATATAAAACTTTTTCAAAATCCATAAAAATCAAAAAATCTTGAAAATCTTTAAAAAATATTGTTTATTTATCATGTTTTTCTTGTCGGTTCGATAACATCTATGGACTTTGAGTTGTCACTCAAAGAATGGCACGGGTCTCTAGATGAAGTTCGAACCAAAAAAAAAAAAAAAAAAAAAAAAACGATATGGAGAAAAATATAGGTTTATTGTTATTTCCGACAGTAACCCGTTTTTCAAAGAAAGAACAGAGCCATATCACATTTTGTCACATCTCATGCTCTGATTCTATAAAAATTTATCTGCTGAAAACTAATTGATTTATACAATAACTCAATCTCAAGTTTGAAAATCATCTGGACTTAAAGTTTGTTAAAACATCTATCCATCAATCAACAACTTATGTTATTGATTGAGGGGGAGAATGATTTCAATTAAAAAGTTATTTGTCATTCAATTGTTTTCAAAAGATATTCTTGCATGTTTAATCAATGGAGTTTAAAGTCTCAAACTTCCGATCCTTATCAGTCAAAATGTTTTCATAATCAAGTCACAATTCTCCTTAAAAGCTTTCAAATTCAATTTAAATCTACAGAGATCACAAATCTCAAATGATTTGAAAATTGTGATCGGGGGAGAATTTGTGATTTAAATTGGTGTTAAACTGATAATTCAGTAAATGGTTTCATAAAGTGTTTTGCAAACCTCTCTCCCCACATGTGACAAACGATTTCAATTTTTCCATGCACATGTTGAGGGGGAGCATTTATCTTAAACCACAAAGATTTGTAACGTGATCAATGTGCAGGTTCCCTCTAGTATGTGCAAAACTCTTTCAAACCTTAAGGCACATATTGAGGGGGGGCAAACTTATGAAAACCTCATCCTTCCCCAAAATGCTTTATCTACTTGATGCGATTAGGGAAGTGATGTTGATATCTTTTAGAAATTGGAAATCAAAGAAGTTAATTCTTCCTCTTACCTCCGTGTGCCAAAAGATTTCAAATACATGAAGCACATGTTGAGGGGGAGCTCTTGTTCTAAAAATATCAAAAGCAATTCATGTACAAAATGCTTTGATGATATATCACAAGTATCTGGATTGATTTTCAAATGGTTTTCAATTGGTTCCAATGGTAGATGAACTATACCAAATAGACCAACCAACTTTACTTTATGTACGGTGATATAAGGATGATAAGGTTAGGTATGTGTTCCCATGATCCGCCAGAACCGGAGGGATCTACCCAGGGACTATCCACTAGTTAGTGTAGAGTTCTTAGGTATGATGATAAAAAGGAGAATAATGAGATATGGGAAGAGTGCGGACTGAGTCTGAGCTAGTACTGGAATAAACCCAACAAGGTTCTAGCTATGAAGTCTCGGTAAGCATTGAAGGGGTTGAAGAATGAAAAAGAATTGAAAAAAAAGGGGTGAAAACAAATAGCCCTCCATATATTCAACCTTAGGGCAGAAACCGGGTTCAATACATATGCTACTGGTTGTTACTAAGGTAACGCCGGTATTGAAGACAAGACGTCATGGACCCAGTGACGCACTACACTTCAACTTCCCAAACCACTCAAGTTCCTCTTAAAAGGACTTGTTTCATTCTCACAGGGAACCTACATCATCTATCGACTTTCTCTTAGAGATGGTTGATATTGAAGAAGTAGACCCTCTCCCTAGTCTCCGATATAGGATCCAAAAATGCACAAATTGAGTCTAGAGCCACGAGATCATCAATAAATCTCATTAGGACACTTTCAATAAAGACTCTCTGTTTCACACAATGTGGAAAGAGAGGTTATATCTTGAGTCCTACACATTATCCTTGTGGTATTGCCAGAACATCCGAGTGATATGCTATCATATTCACAATGAAGATGGAAAGCCTTCTGGAGCCAACATCAAACAAGCTCCTGGTAGGTGACATGTGAGATCTTACAAAAGATCAAGCTTGTGACAACTGGATAGAAACGATGGGGCGATTCATTCTTGAATCAACCTTGGTCCAGGAAATGAATTGATGGATACCTTTGAAAAACCGGTCGTTGTGCTTAAAAGTTCTTTTTCATAACACATCGACTGTGTATTAATGTTTCAAAATTAAAGGGTATTTATGATTGATACTTGATTTTCCATAAAACCTTCGTTGTATTGCAAAACACTCTCTATTATGCAATACACGATTGTTTTTCAAATCTATTTTCATCAATCAGTGAATCTCTATTCGCTGGTTCACTCACTCCGTGTTGTCTTCTTTGAGACGTTCCGGTTTGAGAACAGCTAGAGCAGCTGCGAAACCCTGTCAAGGAAATTCTTAGGAATTGTACCTGATCACAGGCAGTACTTGTACTGATCAACAAGGAACCGTGGGCCGTGTACCTCAATTCAACGAAAGTGTTCAAAGACACTTTCGTGCATTTTATTGCTAACTGTTGTATGCAGGTACACCCGACGTTTGCAGCTGATCAGAATGAAGCGGTCAATCCATAGCCGCATGCTCACACAACATATTCATCATTATAATATCATGATAAGTGCATTAATGACTCTGATATTTTCACTCCATGCTTCTGCTACGCTGCTGCAAATATCATGATTCAACAAATGCTTCTGCTACTCTGATAAGAAGATATCATGATCCAGAATGTAAGCATGTCGGTCCAAAAGTCACAACATCACATACTATCAACACCATAATGGATGAGTCAGAGATTTATGGTAGCTGATGATCTCAAAGCTGGTTCAAATTCACAAACATCACGTGGATCAGTTAAAGACCTCCACTTGCCTTAATTAAACATGCAGAACATGAAGATTCAAAGACTACGAGCTAAAGAACAAAAGTGCTTAATCAAAGAAACCAAGAACAACGAAATGTCTTATCAGTTGTAATCATTGTAAGTTGAGGTAACCTCCCTTAGGGGGAGATTGTTGGGATTTAGTAAATCCAGTACTTAAAGTGTTGGTCACCTCAAGTATGTATACTCGTTAGAAAGCTCGTAGTCGTTGTATTTCAGTATTAGTATTTAGATTACTTTGTAACACCGTGGAGGACGGACGGGTCTTTACCCACTGTATGCCTGATCCACAGCCTAAAGTAGGCATCTAAGCTTGTACCCTATAAATACCCTTTGCCCCCAAGGCAAAGGGTTGGAGCTTCATAATATATTTTTCTTTGTCTCTCTAGGGTTCCCATTCTCTCCCACTTTCTCTCTCTAAACTCTTAACCTAGCCGCCGCACCTCTTGTTTAACAAACCAAGATCCTACATACTCCGTAGCAAGAACCCTCACCTCTTCACAGACACCACACCGTCAGATAACACACACTGAATTCCCAGACGAAATTCCTTTAACGGGGGTAGACCAAGAATTTTTTTATTTTTCAGGCCATTTCTTAATCATAAACTCAAAACATTTCACTTTGAACCCTTGAACATTTACTTTAATGTATAACCGTTATGTTAAATCACGTACGCCAAAAAAAACTTTAAACTTAAACCGGCACTAGACTAAGTTTAATTTATGTCAACTAAGTGCTATATGACCTTTACAATAATGGATTATAAGTTCATACGTTTGGTTTTACAAGTTTTATGTAAAATGTCTACAATTTTCATTTACGTTTATGCATGCATGAATTACAGTTCACCACCTTTCTATACTTACATATACACATATACTTATACACTTATACACAAAATTCAGACATTCTTCCCCCTCACTATTGCTGCCACCTAACAATACAAAAGGGGAAGTTCCATCATGGTCATTTTCTCTTGAAACAAACATTTACTAATTTCATGTTAAACTTAAATCAAGTGAGTCACGTGAACTTAGAATATCAAGAAACCTTGATCCTCCCCTATTTGGAGATCACACCATACGAAACCACACAAGCTCCAAAAAAACTCCAATCCATTTTTAGATCAAAGATCATTATGCTACCCAAAATGAGATTCAAACTTTACCTTAATTGTCTAAATATCATCACAACACCAAACTCTTTATTTTTTACTCACCAAAACACATAACTCTCTTCTCTTTCTCTGTATAAACACAAAGAAGCAACAAGAAGTAAAGGTTAGGGTATTTTTGTCCTTGGTTCAATTGGTTAAGTGTTCTTACAAATGAGTTCACAAGGGTTAAGCTTTGGAGTTCATAGTTAGAATTTCTTGGGTTCTTGGTGCACTATCTTGTACATTAATTCACTAACATTTTGTATGAGTCCCTAGACTAATTTCACACTTCATTTCATACTTATATATTATCTCATGTTTAGAAAGTTGATTTAAAAAACCCTAAATCTACTTTAATTTTCAGTCGACATCTTCATGGTAGAAATCCACTTTAGAAATTATTCTGGGAAAAATCCGTTGGCACACAATTAATTATATGTCTCAGGTAGCTCCCATCGAATTTCATAATTTTCGGAGTTGGTTTAGTATTTTTTGCAAGCCACAAAAAACTGTTTGTCAAAACCGACATGAATCTGAGTTCCAGATTTGAAACGTAATTATCAGCCCCTTAGGAGTACTTTGGCATATCGACCCTTTTGAACTCTTTGGAGTTAAGAGTTTACCTTCAACGTGGCCAGCTGAAACGAGTTGCGAGGTTAAGTTACGAATGAGATACGACCCCTGGAAATTGAATTATGTTTTATGAAAATGTGACAGTTTGATACCCGTGTATATTTGTAATTTTCTAAAATAAATGATGTAAAACTAAGAGAAGTGGTGTATATTTTTTGGAAAGTAGGCTAAAAAACACTCAACTTAGGCTTTTGAACTAATTGATTGCATTAGAAAACGACTGAGATATAGTCTGATGAAGTTGGAGAACTTTCAGAAAATTGTAACAACAGGTCCGAATATAATTAAGTATAAATCTATCCAAAACATGTTTTCACGAATCGAGGTCTTGAAATATTGAAAGTAAACATATTCACCTATGTTTAAAGAGTTAAATGGATAACAACAAGCTAGAAAAGAAGTAGAAATGATCATTCAAAGTCGAGTTTCAAATCATTAAACCTTGTTTTTGAGTTTTAAATCGTAAACGCGTTTAATTCATTTTTCTTAAACTTTTAATGTACGTAACTTCATAAAACCTTACTACAAGTATATAAGGGTGATAAAAATTTATAAAACTCATATGCATTTAGTATATGTCGCATCATTTCTGAAATTACCTATTTATATAGGTCGCGGCTAGCGATACTTGTTGTTGAACTACATTATACCTTCCCATTACATTACTTACTCAAGGTGAGTTTCATAGCCCCACGTTTACTTGTTTATTATTCATTTTGAATTACTTTGGAGTGAGTTTACATGTCCATTTACTTAAATACATTACTCGTTGTACTTAAGTACATGCTCGTTTACTGAAATACATTACTCGTTTTACTTATGGACACAATTACTTAAACTTTCTGGATTGACACTAAGTTACCAAATTTGTTGTAACAACTCGTTTTATTCAGGCCATTACTCAACTATAAACTCATAACAATTTACTTTGAATACTTGAAGTTATACTTTTACATATGTCTGTTAGGTTAAATCGTGTAGATCTAAAAATAACTTTAAATGTAAACCGGCATGAGACTAAGTTTAGTCTACATCAAACATGTACTATATGGCTTTTACAAGTATATTTTAACATTTGGTTTTAAAAGTTTTACGTAAATTGTCTACGTCATGCATTAAGTTCACGCATGCATGCATTAAGTTACTACTCTTCTCACCAACACTTATATATAAAATTATACCTTCAAAATTTGAATTTCTCCCCTCTAAACCACCATATGGCCGACCACCTTCAAAGGGAAATACCAACACCCTTTTCTTTGCTTGGAAACACAATATTACCAAATTCATGATAGAACCTTACTCCAAAGTGAACATGTGGCTAATATCTTGTAATAACCAACAAAATTTTGGTTCTCCTTCTTTTCCCCATCATGACCCATGGCTCAATGAGCCTCACCAAGACATAAAACACATAAATTCCATATCTGGTTAGTTGAATAAGAAATGACATTCAAAGTTTACTCAAATTGCTTTTATAAATACCAACCTACCCAACACTTCATTTCACACTCACAAAACAACACACATACAATCTCTTTGTCTCTCCCATCTCACGACAGCATAGAGGGTAGGAAACAAGATTTTAGAGCCTGGTATAAGTCTTGGTTTAAAATTTGGTAAAGTAAGCTAGGGTTTATAGTTCATAATCTTGGGGTTTCATGAAGTGTTCTTGTTCACTAATCATCACCAACAATTTGTAAGCTCTCACAACTCATTTCCATACTCATTTACACTGTTATATATAATCTCATATTGTTTATGTATCACCAATGTATGCTTGTTAAGTAGATATATCATTTTTGGAACTTAAAAACAAAGATAAAAAAAATAAGCCAACTTTTATGCTCATGTTCACCTCTTAAAGAAGACTTAGGTGTGTCATGCTCGAAAATTATAGTTTATGGACTTAATCTTGTATTTTTAATATGTAAAACAAAATCGGGTGTCTTGAAGTTAATTATGGCTGAGTACCTATTTTTAGACCAGCTTTAGAGCACATTAAACTTAGATTCGTGTACTATGGTAATTAAGTAAAATGTGGTCAAGATAACAGCTTAAACGTAATAGTTTGAATCACTCCGAAAGGACAAATAACGATGAAGTTATGGCCTATATAAAATTGGTAAAACTCATCCGGAACACATTTAAAAACTCAAAATGTAAAAGTGGCATGACCTAGCAAGTTCGAGACTGTTTATAGGTACCTTAGACTCCAAAATAATAGAGTTGGTAGTTGAAATTTTTGTAGCCAACATGGCCCTCAAACCACAAAAACTTTAACCTGGTCAAAAGAGTAAGTAACGAAGTTGATATGGCTGAGTGAAAATGGACAAAAACCCACTGAAACTTATCAAACAGCCCTGACCTACCCTTTTTCGTTGAACTTTTAGGACCCTTAAACCCTGAACAAGAATAAGTAACTTATATTTTTGGAAAGTAGACATGAATTACTAAATGTTGGGTCTCTGAATGGGTTATAATCATTAAGAAACGAGGGAGTTACAACCCTATAAAGTTGAGAAAAAATAATTCTTTAAATTGTTGAAACTTGTTGGAATCACTCCTAAACATTAATTCAAGTGTTAGTGATTCATATGTAATAGTTAGCTTAATATGGCTTTTATGTTAGTAATCATGCCAAGGCTTATGTAGAAAGCCCATGAGCCTTGGCCCAAGTCCAATAAGGAAAGGAAGGGACTAGGAGTGTTGCCCTAGCTCCCTCTCCTATAAATACCTTGTAATAACCCTCACTTGAGGGTTGGTTGTTCAATTTACTCTTTCATTACTCACGCATAACTCTTCTTATATTCCTACGCGTAATGTTTGTGTAGTTGTTCATCCGATCTCTTCTTTATTTCTTCTATTGCTGCTTGTGTTGTAAACTTAGTGACCTAACAGTGGTATCAATCGCCAAATAGTTGGGTGAATCGGTTTTGTTTTTGAAGTAAGTTTCGGTCTTACGCGTAACAAACGGTTCAAACTTTGGTTCGCTTAAAAACTTATTTTTTACACTTTTCAATCCAAGATTCTTGTACTTTCAACGTTTTAAGGTGTTAAAATAACTGTTTTTGGCAAAAAGTTTCAAACTTTACGTGTGGATCATTGTTTTTAAGCTAGTTTTTTTACGTGGGTATTGTTCTACGCGTAACCGGTTTACAGGCTTTGGATCATCAAGTTTCACACTTTTGTGTTATTTTGGTGATATTGAAGCTATTTCATCACAAAAATCTGGTTTGGAAACATCAATTGGCTGAAATCAGTTTTGGCTCATTTCTACGCGTAAGAAAACCCTAATCTTACACGTAACTCATCCTTGGTTTGATCTTCAGTTTTCGTGGTTTACTCAGTGTTCTCTTGCTTGGATAAGCCTGAAAACACTTCGACTTTGGATATCCTTTACATTGTGATAGTGTAAAAGATCTTTTGGGCAAAACCCTAATCTTACGCATAAGCTTAAGCTTACGCGTAGAACTCATTACGCATAAGATTTCTCTTACGCCTAAGCTCTGTCTTACGCATAAGCAAATCCTACGCCTAAGTTTTCTACGCTTAACTTTCAGTTTACGCCTAACTTTAGTGTTTTCTCCTTTCTTATGCGTAAGCTAATCCTACGCGTAACTATTGCTGTTACGCATATCTTTGGTGTTTTTACGCATAAGTGTTAGTTTGCCTTTACGTGATTTCTACGCCTAAGGATACTTCATCAACAACGTTTCATTCGACTACAAAGATCCATTTAACAACACAAGTTTTCAACATGTCACAACCATCATACTCTAGCTATTTTCCTTACAATCAACAACAACAACTAAGTCCACAACATCAACAATTTAATCATCAACAACAAATTTATCAACAACAATTTAATCAACAACATACTCCACAACTTGCAGCAATTCCACAACCTCAAATGGTTCAACCACCATCAAGTCTTCAAGTACAACCTTACACAAACATTTACAATCAACATCCATCAAGGAACACTATGAAGGAACCGACTTGGTTTGCAAAGATGTGCGAAGCTTTAAGTAGCCAGTAATCCATTCATGAGGCTGGATCACTTGATAGACCTCCAATGCTCACTCCAGGAAACTATGATCAATGGGTAATTCGGTTCTTTAGGTTTTGTGATCTAAAGAAGCCACATGGAAAGTTCTTAAAGAAGGTCATCTTAGAAGGTCCATTTCAGATGCCTATTATCACTACACCCGGAGATCCTAATGCTGTTCCACCAAGAGATGATCAAACCAACATTGCAACTGTTGCTCAACTGTCTGGAGATGAACTTCTACACTATGAAGCTGATGAGCTTGCAATGCAATATATCCTTTTAGGATTACCAAACCCAATTCTTCGCAGTGTTGATGCTCAAAAGACTGCAAAAGTAATGTGGGAACATATTCATCTTCTCATGGAAGGCACTGCACTCAATCAGGAGGATATGGAATCCAAAATTTACTTGGCTTATGAACACTTCATGATTGAACCTGGAGAGACACTAGAGTCTTATCTTCATCGATTCTCAGACATCATCAATGATTTGGATAAACACAACATCATCATGCCAAGAATTGCTGTTAATACTAAGTTCCTGAGTAGTCTTGGTCCTGAATGGGAGAAGTATGTCATTTTTCTCCGTCAAGCGAAGAATATGCATCATGCTACATACGGATTGTTGTACGATTATTTGAAGCCTCATCAAAAAGAAGTTGATAAGGAAAGGATTATCCGTGGCCAAACTGTTTCACCTTCACTTCCGGATAATCAACAACTTGCTTTGTGGGCTCAAACTAGTTATCCTCCTCAACCAGCTCCTCAACCAACTGCCACAATCACACCATATGATCCATCACAGCAACAATCTCAACAAACTCAATTGGTTCCATACAACAACAACAATGATCAAGCATTTGTCAGTGAAGCTAATGAGGACTCCGATCCGTTCGATGCATTGCAACAAGGATTTGTTATGATTGCTAAAGCTTTTGGCTGTTATACAAACAAATCCAACAATCGCATTCGTTCCTCATCAAACACAAGGAATCAGGCTGTTGTGAACAATGGACGAGTTGAAGTTCATAATCGTGGTTATGGTCGTCAGATGGGCGGTGGTCAAGGGTTTAATGCTATGGGTAGGAATAACAACAGAGCTCAAGTGATTGAACATGGAAATGCTCAGAATGGGTTGAATGGTCTTCGATGCTACAACTGTAATGAGAAGGGACACCTGGCTAATGCATGCCCAAAGCCGAGGACTAGGGGCAATGCTTATCACAAGGAGGCTTTACTTTTGGCTCTTAAGGATGAAGCTGGTGGAACTCTCACAGACAAAGAACAGAGCTTTATGGCAGATGCAGACTCAGATGATGATATGGAGGACTTGCAGGCCAATGCAGCAGTTATGTTGATGGCTAATATGCATGAGCTACACATGAGTGACACAGGCCCTGTGTATGACACTGATGGCTTGTCTCAGGTACCTGAACAAACCATATTCATCTCTGATCTAATATCTCCGCCAACATCTGAGTCCGGCAAGGCTCAGAATGTTCAAAATGAGTCATCCACATCTCATTCTGACGATTCTCAACTAGACCCTGTAGTTACATTTGATGATCAAGATGACCTTATGGTTTCCTTTGATACTCAAATTGACTCTGTGGTTATACTTGAGGATTTGCATAGTGATCATGTTGTGCCTCACATTGAACACGCTGAACTTTTGCCTAGTCCAGATGTTGATCTCTTACTTAAAGACCAACAATCCTGAATGGAAGAATGTCTTGAATTAAATCAGCAATTAAAAAGTAAAAATGCACTGTTAACCAGTGATCTTGAATGTTTAAAACGGCAACTCAATTTTTTCAAAACTCAAGAAAACCGTGCAAAAGGTTTTGAAGCCGCTTTTGCTAAATCTCATCAAAACGAACAATATTTAGAACGACAGATGCGTGATCTAGCCGCTTCGAAGAATGCTTTATTGTCTGAAATAGAACAACTGAAACATGAACATAAACAACAACTTAACGCTCTTACTTTGGAAACTCAAAAAGCCAAGGCTGAGTTGTTAACTTGTCAAAAACAGTTCTCTGCATACAAAAAGCATTCAACGAAACGAATAGATGACCAACTTGAAGAAATTGTCGGCTTACAACACAAACTTAAAGAGTTTCGAAATGTTGTTTACAAACATGGTGAGTCAATCACAACTATTCAAAAGTTTACTTTAAAACCCAATCCAAATGGATATGGACTGAATCTTGCTGATTACAAACCTAAGCTTTCAACCAAAGCATTCAAACCAAATCCTGAAGTTTCCAGTGCAGAATATAAAATTGATGATACTGTTATGAGTGTTGTTGAATATCATCGTCAAGAGGAATTAGATGCAGAAGACGAGAGTTGATCAAAATTAGAAAATGTTGTTTATAACAAACCTTTTACCTATTCACAAGCTGTCACTTTCGTCACACCAAAGGATTCTTCTAACACACCAAGAATTATCACAAAAACGTCTGAGTCTTCTAATGTTACTCCCAAACTAAATTATGCACAAATTTATGGTCCTTTACCTTCCATCAGTGAAGTAAATTCAAAACCTGAAAATCGTCATATCCTTAGATATTTTGACCTTTTCACGTCTGACCTCAAACTTTTAGAACATGAGATTGAATTTCATTCTGAAATAAAAGTTGAACATTTTCAATCGCCTCTGGCGCGAGAACAAAGAGATATTTTTCAGAAAAGACTTTTACCCCATGTTAAAAATTTGAAAAATTGTGCATTGTATTGGGAAAGGGAATTTCATAAGGAACTTGGATTGATGGAAGTCGTTTTCGAGAAAACAGAAACATCTATTTCTAATACTAAACGTAAAAATAAAATGTTACGAAAAGATGTTGATCGAATCTTGGACGATGTTATCCGTGCTGATATCCATAATGTTGTGTTATTGCATTCTTTGCCATATGCATCTGATTATATCTGTTGGATCGATATACTTTAATCAAACTAACTTTAACTAGCTCGTTAAGGTTTAATAACCTCGGATAAATCCTAAGTTATTAACAAAGAAACACTGAGCAATCTTTATTAAGTACGCGGAATTTACTTAACAAAGCTAAGAAGAATAACTTTTATTATAAACTCTAAATCTACTTATTATGCAGATACTCTAATACAACTCTAAGATAATCGAACTTTTCTCTAAAACACTAATTCGTAATCTCTAAAACTCTTTTTGGAATCGTACCTCTAATGCCAATCTAGGAGTCCTTTTATAGGCTCAAGGATATCCTAGTCGGTTTACAATTTGTATTCTTGCACAACAAGTAATCTAAACATGGAATACAATTCTTTCCATAAACGAATATAACAGTTCTTTTGTTCTTGCAGTACTTTGACTTCATAGTGCAGTACTTTGACTTTGTCTTTAGCAGTACTTTGACTCTTTGACTTCTTCCAGTACTTTGCAGCTTTACAGTACTTTCATATCCTCAGTACTTTCATATCTCAACAATCCTCCCCTAACTTGAATTCTACTTGCTTGACTTCAAGTTCTTTTGTGAATATACTTTAACAGCTTCATCTTTAAAAACGGATTGTTTCTTAGTCTTTAGATTGTATCTCTGTAATATCTGTGCTTGTCAAAGTATCTCTTAGAATTGTTCTTTTCACAGCAGCATCCAACAATCTCCATCTTTTTAGCAACACAACAACATATGACAATTTTGTACATTGATTCAGTTTAAGTTGCATACTATTCTCATCACTTCCAAGTGAATCATTGAAAATTTAATGGATTTAGATCTCTTTACCAAAGCCATTATCTCTGGAGTAGCCAAATGTTTTGGTGTGTAAGACCATGGTACATTGATAACCATATGATTTTTAGCAAACCACCAGCTATCAACAGATTTGATTTGTCTTTACCAAAAGCTGTACCCTTCTGGACTAGTTAGTTCTTCTATCTAATGGTGAACTAATTACCAATAATGGTTTTTCCACAGCCTTTACCACAAGCCATTTTCTTGTGGGCTAGTCAACTCTTCACATTACGGATATGGTGAGTTGATTACCATCCAACTTATTAGCAAGTTGTCAACTAAAAACGGATTTGATATATCTTTACCAGAGCCGTTTGCTCATGGATTAGTCAATCCTTTTGTAACAATGGTGGATTGATAACCTATTGATGTTATCATCACAAAAACCATTTATTCAACCTTTATTTCAAAATATTTATTATTTAGCAAAAGGTTTCTTCTAAAATTCATTTAACTGGTTTATTTCTGCAAACAGTACTTTGATGAAAGTACTGTCTGATCAGCAGTACTTTGAATAAAAGTACTGATTTATCAAAAAGTATTTATTCAAATAAAATTCATACCAGTTATTGATCATCTTTAGCAATGGTAGTCTAGTTGATAAATAAGTTGATAACCATGCAAGCAGTTTCATTATCCTCTTCTACTTCCAATCCATGCTCTAACATTCTTCTCATGAGATCAACTGTGAGAGGGTATCTTCTTTCTGCAAACATGTGTATCATTGTTCCATTTTCTAGCTCTAAAACATGAACTCCAGACTCTTCAAAGAATCTCCAGCAAACAATTTCCCAGCTTTCTTGATTCTTCCAAATAGCATCAGTGCTCTCTTCTTCAGTTTCCCATATAGTTATGAGATCACCATGTAAAACTAAACCAATCCCTTCTAATGGATTATTTTCAAAGTAAGCCTTCAAAACATGATATAAGTAGAATAGATCTACTCTATCTATAATGTGCAGTATATCCCATAGCCTTTTGAAAACTTTGAAGCTTTCATCTTCTTTATGAAAAATCATGTAATCTCCATTCTTAGATTTCACAACTTTAAAAACACTAATCTTTGATCTGTTCATCTTCATGTCATCATCTTCCTTTGTATAATCAAAATCTACCACTCTGAGATAATTCTTTAATTCATCACTAGTCTCAGATCTTAATTCAACTTTCTTTGAGAACTGAACATCTGTAACTTCAGTTTTCCTTTTTCTTTTCAAACTCTTCTTTCTTTCAGCTTCAGTCCAGGTAGCTTCTTCTCTAAAGTCTTTAATGCCTGCAACATCTTTCTTATAAGCTTCTCTCTCAGCATCATATAATCTTTTCATATCAACATAATTCAGCTTCTGCAATCCTTTATATCCTCTTCTTTTTAAATATGCCATCATTGCATTCCTTTCTTTAGCTAAATTAGGTCTTCTTGACATATATCTAACCGGAGTAGGTGACTGTAATGGTTTAGCAGCTTCAGCATCTAATTCATCTTGTACCTTTTGAGCTGCTTCTTTATTCTGAGCTTCTTGAGCTTCCTGATCTTTTCTATCTTTAGCATCTAATTCTTCTTGAAGCTTTCTAGCTGCAGCTTCATTCCTAGCAACTTCAATTGCTCTAAGTTCTGCCAAAGTTAGTTTCTTTTTCTTGGTTTCAACCAGAACACCTTTTCCTTTATCCTTAGGATCAATTTCAGGTTGAGAAGCTCTTTGTTGTTCTTCTTCTTGTACATCTCTAATAGTAACACCACCTCTAGGTTGTGACAAATCTCCTAAAATTGTAGCAATGAATTCATCATCACTTGCAGAATGAATAGGTTTCAATGTAGCTTCCTCCTCTTCTTGTATAACAGTTGTAGAAGGACCAAATTCTTCTTCAAAATTCAATACCCTTGGTGTTATTACCTCTTGCCTAGAAGTATGTTGAAAAACAGCACTTTGATGTTCAGTACCTTGATCATCAGTACCTTGAACATCAGTACCTTGAACTTGTTCTTCTTGTTCCTCAGTATCTGAAATAATCTTTTCTTCAGTACCTTCAGATTCTTTCTTCTTCGTAACATCTTCTTTCAAATTTTCCTTTTCTAAATTCCTCCCCAAGTTGACAGAAGATGATTTATGAACTTTCTTGCGTTTTAATTCCTTTCGAAGTTGCGTACGGCGTTTGTTTTCCTCTTTAACCCATAAGTTGTAACCCTGAATATATGGTTTAATAAAATTCCTTAACCACATATACTTACGCTTCAACTTCCTAAGCGCTTTAGCTTGCTCTCCAAAATATTTCTTCAACCTTGTCAATTCTATAGTTAAAGCATAATTGTTGAGAACTTGACCTTCAGACTCCATAGAAACTTCATCTCCTTGGGATTGTGAGTGAACTTCTTGTAGAGATTCTTGTAGAGATGGTGGAGGTGTAACAGCAACATGTTCTGGAGCATCAGTACTTTGCTGAGAAGCAGTACCTTGTGTTGCAGCACTTGGTGATGCAGATCGTTGAGAAGCAGCACCCTGAGAGGCAACACTTTGTGAAGCAGTACCATGTACAAAATCAGTACCTTCACTTTCCTCATCCTCTCCAGCTTCATCACGTACAGCTTGAACAACTTCCAGCATTGTAGTAGTCAATGGAGTATCTCCACCTCTGAACAGATCACTTCGCCTAGCCATAAATGTAAATATTTTGGCTTGTTGCACAATGAAAGGTAACAAATCAGCAGGTTTTGGAATATCAGCCAATTGCTTGTTTAAAAAAACCTGTACAAACCTTGGGTACATCAACCATTTTGACCCAGATGATATATGTGAAAGCATCCCATCCAAAATAAGCCTTGAAAAATTAAACACTCTGTCGGTAGCTAATCCAACTACTGCAGATGCTATATTAGACCCAAACTGCTCCCAAGAAGTACTCTTAGAACTTATGGAATGGAGCAGTACATGAATCAAGAACTTCCATTGAGGACAGAATAATGCTTTCTTGAATGTTTGTGCTGTCAAAGATCCTTCATAACCAAGATCCCTAAAAATATCCCAAATCAGTTGCTTGTCAAATCGAATAGCCCCATCTTCATCACCAAATAATAAATCATCTCGAATAGAAGCCTCTGTAATCTTGATAGTCCGTCCAGCAACTGTTGATCGAATATAATATTCATCTTCTTCCATATTATCTCTAGCATTTGCCCAAAATTCCTGAATCCAAGGTTCAATGATATCTGGCTCAACTAAAAGAGCATAACTAATTGGTGACCCAGTAAGATAATCAATGATATCATAAAAAGCCACATTCGCCTCAGTCTTGTCCAAATTAACCACCATATTGTGCTTTGAAACAGTTAATCGATTCGCCATTGATGAATAAGTGAGCAAAATGAAAAGATAGTATCGAATAATAAAGATGGTGATGGTGAGATAAGTATGAAAAAGTGTCTAAGTAATAATATGAGAGGGAAAATCGGAAAGTAGTTATTTATAGGTGGGATTTGAAAAAATCACAGCCCATAATAACAAAGTTACCGTTACATGCAATTACCCATCAATATTACCGTTGGAACAGTACTTTTAATACGACAAACAGTACTTTCCACATAAGCAGTACTTTCCCAAGCAGTACTTTCCAAGCAGTACTTTCAGGAAAAACAGTACTTTTCCAAAATCCTTCATAGAAACTAAGTTTAAACAAGTATCCTCCCCTCAAACAATACACAGGACTATACTAAAACCTTATAGTCCTCCCCTCAAACATAGCTTAATAGTTAATCATTCCAATGTTCACGACCAAGTGATTGAATCGTGACACATCAAAACCTTTTGTGAGTAAATCAGCTACATTGTCATCCGTGTGAACCTTAACAACATTGATGAGCCTGTGCTCATAACAATCTCTGATAAATTGATGCCTAATCTGAATATGCTTTGTCTTGGAATGATACACAGGATTCTTCACAATACAAATGGTACTCTCATTATCAATATTGATAGGAGTATTTTTGAAATTGAACCCATAGTCCTAGAGTTGATTCTGCATCCACAAAACTTGTCCACAACAGCTTGCAGCAGCTACATATTCAGCTTCAGTAGATGATGTTGCTGCAATAGTCTGCTTCTTGCATTGCCAGGAGACTAACCTTCTTCCAAGATATTGGCATCCACCAGTTGTTGATCTTCTATCATAATTATCACCTGCATAATCACTATCTGAAAAAGCTTCCAAGTAAAAAGGTGACTCTTTAGGATACCACAACCCCAACTTAGGTTGTTGTTTTAAATAACAGAAGATTCTCTTTACTGCATTCATATGAGAGATCTTTGGTGAGACTTGATATCTTGCACATAGACAAACTGCAAACATGATATCAGGCCTGGATGCAGTAAGATACATAAGAGAGCCAATCATAGATCTGTATAACTTGACTTCAACAGGCTGTCCATCTTCATCTTTGCCCAATGAATTGATAGATTTAATAGGTGTAGTTACAGCCTTCATATCATCAAAATTAAACTTCTTAAGTATGTCTGTAACATACTTGTCTTGACTGATAAAAATTCCTTCCTTTGACTACTTAACCTGAAGTCCCAAAAAGAAAGTTAACTCTCCCATTGAACTCATTTGAAATTCCTTCTGCATCAGCTGCTCAAACTACTTAACCATGGACTGTTTGGTAGCCCCAAAGATGATATCATCAACATACACTTGAACTAACATGATATCCTTCTTATCTCTCTTAATAAACAAAGTCTTGTCTATAGCTCCCCTCCTATATCCATGCTGTAATAAGAAAGTAGAGAGCCTCTCATACCAAGCTCTAGGTGCCTGATGAAGGCCATAAAGAGCCTTAACCACCTTATAGACTTTGTTTGGGTGCTTAGGATCTTCAAAACCTGGAGGTTGTTTCACATACACCTCTTCTGTAATAGTACCATATAAAAAGGCACTCTTGACATCCATTTGGTAAACCTGAAAACCCATATAAGAAGCAAAAGCAAGAAATATTCTAATTGCTTCAATCCTTGCCACAAGAGCAAATACTTCATCATAATCGACTCCTTCTTCTTGTCTGTAGCCTTGTGCAACTAACCTTTCCTTGTTTTTGATAACATTGCCTCTTTCATCTCTTTTGACTCTAAAAACCCATCTAGTGCCAATAACTCTCTTCCCATCTGGAAGATCACATAAAACCCAAACTTCTTGAAGTTTAAATTGAAGAAGTTCTTCCTGCATAGCTTCAACCCAGCTTTCTTTAGTCAAAGCTTGAGCAATATTCTTGGGTTCCTCTTGAGAGATGAAACAAGTAAATAAGCAGGTTTGATGATCCTTATGATTTAGCCTGTTTTGTTTATACACAAAGCTAAGTAAAGCATTATGAGGTTTGGTGAAACCCTTAGCTTTGTGTCTTGTCATAACTCCAGAAGTAGAAGGACCAATGATTTGATCAGTTGGATGATTCTTGTGAATCCGTAAGATTGGTGACTGTGGAACTCCATATGTATCATCCAAGTTAGTATAATCAGCACCTTCATTGGAGTCTGAGAAAACACCTTCATCTTCAAGCTCATCATCAGTTTCTTCTAATCCAAGCATGGTAGGATCATCCAAATCATCTAAAGTACTGTCAATAGGTGCAGCAGTACTTTGGTCGAAAGTACTGTGAAAGAATTCTGCAGTCTTGGTCTTCTTTGCCTCTTCATAAGCTCTCCTTTTTTCATCAGTGTAAGAATGTGCTAATACATCTTGAAGAAGCATCTGATTAAGTTCCTCTATCTTTAATCTTGAAGAAGCATCTGTAAGAATGGTTCTCTTATAGTTCTCTCCTCAAGCTTCTTACATGAAGCTTTATGTTGTTTACCCTTCTTGCATGCCAAACATGAATGATCATTCTTGTAAGTCTTTGAAGGTAAACCTCTAACTAAATTGCCTTTGACCAGTTTGTTGATATTCTTGTAGTTAACATGGCCCAATCTTCTATGCCACTGATGTGCTTCTTCAGTTGATGCTTTTGCCACTAAACAGGTGGCCCTTCCATAAGAGTGAAGACTCTTCATGTCCAGACTATACACATCATTAGTCCTTGGTACTCTGAGTACTACCAAGTCATCAGCAACAGGTATGAAGTCAGATGAAAGAATAAGACATTCTGTGTCAGTGAATAACACAAGATGCTTTTTATCACAGATTTGAGAGACTGACAACAAGTTAAACTTTAGCTCCTTCACATATCTAACATTCTCAAAATCGATTCTTCCAGCTTTGATTGTTCCTTTACCAGTAATCCTTCCTCCATTGGGATCATTCCCAAAAGCAACTCTTCCTCCACTAATATTTCTAAAATCAGACAGGATCTCTTTGTCTCCTGTCATACTTCCAGAGCAACCACTATCCACAATAAGATGATCTTTAAGCTCCTCTTCTGGGTTGCCCTGCACACAAAGAAAAGAGTTAGCAACTTTTAGGAACCCAAGCCATTACTGACTTGTGTTCCCCTTGTGGAGTTACAAACTCAAATTCTTTGAGTACGTAATTCCCACTATCCTTCAAATGATGATCCAAAATGATCTTTTGATTCTTAGCATGTGGATTTTCAAAACTTTCTGGTTTTTCAACATAAATATCTTTCACCAGATTATTAGCATTTTCTTGTATCACAAAAATATCTGATTCACTTTTTGTTGATCGTACTGTTTGTCCCTCAACAGTACTTTCCCTTTTAACCCATTCAGTTTTAACAGGTGGTTCCTGTGATCTAGATCCCCTATGTGAATTGTAGAACTTTCTAGGTTGATAAAAGTGAGATCTCCTAGGATTCCTGTTCCAAGAAGTGTGAGCAGGACCTTGTGTAGGCTGAGCAGTACTTTTAGAAGGTACTGCTTGTGAAGGTACTGGTTGCCTAGAAAACTGTCTTCTCTGGTGAGGGTACCTATGGTCTGGTGAGAAATTACTATGATTTACTCTATTAGAATGATTCCAGACTGATTTGTGTTCTCTATGTTAGTGGTTGTTAGACCTATTCCTTGAAAACTTGCTTAGGTATACTGAGTGTTTGTCACAATCTTTGATTAAGTGATGAGGACTGTAACACACAAAACACAGTTTTTCACCCATACTTCCAAAGTGTTTTCTTCTATGTCTATGCCCAAAATTATTTTGCCTTCTTGGTGAATGATAAAATCTGTTTTGACCAAAGTTATCCCCAAAAGGTTTAGCAGTACTGTTTTGAAAAGGTTTTGCAGAAGGTACTGCTTGTTGAGCAGTACTTTGTTTTAAAGGTACTGCTTGATTTTGAACAATAATTTCAACAGCTTCTTTGGGTTTTTCAGACCTAGATTGAGCTACAAGCTTCTTCCTAAACTCTAGACTGTCTACTCCAAAACGAGAAACATCAGGCCTAGAGGGTTGATGACTAATGGGATGAGGAACAGCATGATAACCATTGTATTTCTTATATTCAGGAGGTGGTTCACTTATTGAGCCCTCATTACTAGATGTATCTACATAGTTAATGAGTTCATCATCACTAGTGGTTATGTCCTCAAAAACACCATCATCCTGATCACTAGGTTGGTTTTCATCTATGTTACTAAAGTCCATTCCAAATCCTAAGCCTGTTCTAATGTAAGCCCTTCTCTGTTTTTCAACATAAGCAACATGGGACAAGCCAGACTCTCCCCAAGCAGCAAACTTAGCTGACAATTCATCTCTTTCCTTAGTTAATTTCTCAATTTCAGCAATTTTACAGTTTAGTTTCCATTCACTAAGTTTTAACTGATAATCCTGTTGTTCATATTTTTCAGCCCAAGCCATTTCATTATTTTCATGAGTTAATATTTTGGCTTCCATAGATTCTAAAGTGATTTGATAACCTGCTACCTCAGACCTAGCCCTAACACAATTATCTCTTTCAATCACATAATTGTTAAGCAATTTTAGATAAAACGCATAACAGTTTGAGCATACCTCAGAGATAGGAGACTGAGTTGGTGAAGTAGCCACCATAGCAAGAAGAACAGGATCATCTTCACTTTCTTTGCTCCAATCAAAACCGCCAAAGCCATCATCAGATTCCAAAGCAGCATGTTCAGATTCTTCATCAAAAGCAGTGCTCCAGTCCAATGCTTCCACTGTGTCTTCAACTGTATCTTCCACTGCTACCATACAGTAAGTCACCGGTTCATCATCAAACTCTTCACTCCAGTCAACTTCTGATAACTTCTCTTGAGCAACCAAAGCCTTTGTTTCAGTTATTGGAATTTCTTTAAGCTCAAGTTTTGGCTTCTCAGATGTTCTGTTTGCTTGATACTTAGCAAACCTGCACTCCCTTGCAAAGTGACCAGTCTTTTGACAATTGAAGCATTCAATTTGAGATTTGTCAAAAGTTATTCCTTGTTTTGGTTTGAAATCAATACTTTTGCCTGTCTTCTTCATGTACTTTTTGATCCTTGCAGTGATCATAGCAACTTGCCACCTGATATCAATTTCTTCAAGTGCATCTTCTTCAATCTGTGCTAGATCCTCTTCATAAGTGACAGGTAAGCTTGCTTGTTGTGCAAAGAAGGAGCACACAACTTCATCTGAGTGCAAAGTGGTAGATGGTGGGGCCTGCTGAGCATATGAAGGGGGATTGTAAATAGCAGTACTTTGAGAAACAATACTTTGAGGAGAAGCAGTACTTTTGGAAGTACTGCTCTTCTTTTCAGATGATAGAAAAGCAATACTGTGAGATTTGGAATTTGGTTGACCACTCATCTCATGTTCATACACCTTCAGTTGATGATAGAGATCATCAAAGTCCATAACATCCAATCCTTGTTGTCCTCTGATCATTGTAGCAATCACATGCCATGTAGATGGCAAGCTCCTTAGAAACTTCAAATTAGCATCCTCAACTGATACTTCTGCCTTGTATAACTCCAACATGTTGAGGAGATTTTGAAACCTATCATATGCAGCATCAAGACTCTCTCTTTCACCAACTGTGAACGTTTCAAATTGTTGTTTCAGCAAATTTCTGTCCATCTTCTTAGAGGCTTCATTCCCTCCAAATCTGGTCTTGAGAGCAGCCCAGAGCTGCTTAGCATCTTTAGCATCATGAAATTTGAGAAGATGACCATCTGGAATGGCAGATAAGAGAATGTTTAGAGCCTTTTCTTGATTCCTTATGGTTGCTGCTGGTAAGACTACCTTTGGTGCAGTTGGTTGTCCAGGAATATTAATGGGTTCTGTGACAACTTCATTCCCATTCACAATTACATTCCATAGAGCATGGTCTGTAATGGCAATATACTGCCTCATCTTCATGCACCAGAGATCATATTCTCCCTTCTTGATTATTGGAATTCTGAGTGAGGTGATTGAGGGTGGTGGAACAGCTTCAGTCGACATCTTGAATATAGTTGAAGTAGGGTTTCTTCTTAGTCAGAGTTTCCACATAAGCTCTGATACCACTTGTTGGATCGATATACTTTAATCAAACTAACTTTAACTAGCTCGTTAAGGTTTAATAACCTCGGATAAATCCTAAGTTATTAACAAAGAAACACAGAGCAATCTTTATTAAGTACGCGGAATTTACTTAACAAAGCTAAGAAGAATAACTTTTATTATAAACTCTAAATCTGCTTATTATGCAGATACTCTAATACAACTCTAAGATAATCGAACTTTTCTCTAAAACACTAATTCGTAATCTCTAAAACTCTTTTTGGAATCGTACCTCTAATGCCAATCTAGGAGTCCTTTTATAGGCTCAAGGATATCCTAGTCGGTTTACAATTTGTATTCTTGCACGACAAGTAATCTAAACATGGAATACAATTCTTTCCATAAATAAATATAACAGTTCTTTTGTTCTTGCAGTACTTTGACTTCATAGTGCAGTACTTTGACTTTGTCTTTAGCAGTACTTTGACTCTTTGACTTCTTCCAGTACTTTGCAGCTTTACAGTACTTTCATATCCTCAGTACTTTCATATCTCAACAATATCTCTGCTGATACTGTTGATTCTGTTGTAACTGTTGAGAATACTGATAATGTGCTTCAGATCGAGTCTTTAAAAGTTGAAAATGAACGACTCTTAAACGAGCTTTCAAATGCAAAACGTCCTCTTCAATGGTGTCAAAAAGATTGTCAAAATCGTGAACTTGCTTTGCAAAGCAAAATCAACCGGTTGCAATCAAACACTTTTAATCCAAAATTTGAGCAACTGGATGATCAAAACGCGTCTTTGAAAAATCAAATCTCAAAATATGAACATGAACTTGTAAAAGTTAAAAAGGAATATGGTGTCATATTTGATTTACTCAAACAGACTCGTGATGAAGCATCAAACGAACTTGATCATTATCTTGCACACACTAAAGAAGTCCTAAATTTTGCTGGAAATCTTCGTTCTGAAAATCAAGAATTGATTCACACTATCTTTAAGTAAAGAGAAATGTTAGGAAAGTATGAACATCTTCCGCCTACCATCATTAAGAGAATAGCACCTATAACACTTAGTAAACGTGACCCCAGAATCCCTACTGTCAAACCACAAGATACTAATGTGCTTCCTTCTACTGAAACAGGAATAGTTGCCTCTTTTCCAAACGTCCGCACTTCACAGCCTAGGAGCAATACAAGGAAGAATAGGAAGTTGCGACCTAAGAAAAGAACAATAAAGAATGCTGAAGTAGAAGAACACCCTAGGACTATGAATAAGACTCACGTTGCTCCCACTTTAGATATTGCGTCTGACAAATGTAATAGAAAAAGTGATGTAACGAATGCTAAACCTTTAAGTACTTTTGATATTCAGTCTGATGCATCTTGTGTTATTTGTCGTAAAAGTATGAATTCTGATTGTCATGACAAATGTGTTGCTAAAGCTGTTATATCTCGTTTACGGAATCCTAAGAATCGAAATACCTCTAGGACCACTAACGCGTCTAAGTCTGTGCTTGGTAAACCACCCTCTTTAGATTCTAAGAAACGCATTGATGTCCCTGTAGCTCCAGTTTCACCTCCAAGGAATGTAGTACCACCTAGTGCATTCACTAAGACTAAAGCAAATACTAGTTGGAGATGGCAGAAATGGATACATAACACACTAGGATTTAAATGGATGCCTAAAATAATTGATGTGTGTATTTCCACTATAACTGCTTCGGAACCCTCTAACATTTCGGGTTCCACATCTACTTCTATTCCATCTGTGTCGTCTGTGTGTATTGCAGGTGATACAGATCATTCTCTGGATTGTTGATAGCGGATGTTCCCGACATATGACAGGCAATCTTAAACTGTTATCAAACTTTATTGCAAAGTTCATTGGCACTGTCAGATTTGGGAATGATCACTTCGCAGCTATCATGGGCTACGGAGATTATATCAATGGCAATATCGAAATTAGCAGGGTTTATTATGTGGAAGGCCTCGGTCACAATCTCTTTTCAGTCGGTCAATTCTGTGATGGAGACTTGGAAGTTGCTTTTAGGGAGAAAACTTGTTTCATTCGTGATCTACAAGGAAACGATATTATGTCTGGCTCTCACAATTCAAGTCTCTACACTATCTCGATGCAAGACATGATTGCTTCATCTCCCATCTGTCTACTTTCAAAGGCAACATCAACAAAATCCTGGCTATGGCACCGTCGACTCTCACATTTAAACTTTCAAACCATCACTAACCTTGCTCGATATAAACTAGTTGAAGGTCTCCCGAGATTCCGATATTCTAAAGACCACTTATGCTCAGCTTGTGAACAAGGGAAAAGCACTCGTGCTCATTTTCCTTCTAAGGTGGAACACAGCTCTCAGCATGTGCTTCATCTTCTTCACATGGATTTGTGTGGCCCGATGCGCGTGCAAACGATTAATGGCAAATGCTACATTTTGGTAATTGTCGACGACTACTCACGATGGACTTAGGTCTACTTTCTTCGAAGTAAAGATCAAGCTCCACAAATGATCATCACCTTTCTCACGAAAATTCAAGTTCAGCTCCGGAACACAGTCCGACAAATTCGTACATACAAAGGAACTGGATTTGTTAACCAAACTCTTCGCGACTTTTATGAGAAAGTGGGAATAGAGCATCAAACTTCTATTGCACGAACACCAGAACAAAACGGAGTTGTTGAAAGACGAAACCGTACGTTAGTGGAAGCTGCAAGAACAATGTTAATCAATGCTAACCTCCCAGATTACTTGTGGGCAGAAGCTGTATCAACTGTATGCTAAACTCAAAACCGGTCAATGATTACAAAGCGCCACAACAAAACACCATTTGAGCTTATCCACAACAGAAAACCGAATCTCAAACACTTTCATGTATTTGGATCTCTTTGCTACCCAAATAATGATCGTGATGACTTTGGAAAGCTCAAAGCCAAAGCTGAAATTGGTGTCTTTATAGGATATTGTGATAATTCTAAAGGTTACAGGATCTGGAATCGTCGGAAAAAGCAGGTGATGGAAACGATTCATGCTCATTTTGATGAACTTACGGAAATGGCTTCTGAGCATAACAGCTTGGAGCCCGGTCACAACCGCTTAAACTTCCCTCAAACCCCATTGATGAGTGTCTAAATACTCATCATTTTTGTACCATTTAAACTGAAAAAACATCTGAAAACACTCAGAAATGCATCAAAATGATGAAAATATCACAAACAAGTGTTTTATGTGTTTTAAATGCAAAAATTCCAAAATCAGATGAAAAACGTATCAAGTTTGCATAATTGGCAGTTTTAGTCCCCCAAGTTTCAAAAGTTGTCAAAATTAGTCCCTGGTAAATCAAAATAAAGAAAAATATCATTTAAAGTCCCTAGGGATTCATGAGTTGTCAAAATTGGTCCTTGAGATTTAAAATTGCAAAATTACAACTTAGGTCCCTAAACTTTGAAAATTGTCATAAATGGTCCTTGGATTTATTAAAAATGGAATTTTATGCATAATGGTCCTTGTACTATTAAAGAATGGCAGGAATGGTCCTTATTATAACTTTGGAAAATGGTCAGGTTTGGTCCCTCAAGTTTGCAGAATTTACATCTATGGTCCTTGTATTAATAACAAACCAATTGGACCCTCTTTTGTATTTTGAACCCCAGCCAAACCAAAAGACCCCTGCCAAATAACCTTGTGAACCCCCCACTTATTAATATCTGGTCAAATAAAGTCAAACCCGCCAAACCACTTACTACTGTTCATCGTCCTCACCACAAGCTGAAATCCAAAACCAGAGGTGGTTTTTCCACCTTTTTCAACCTTCCACCTCACCCCTAACACCTGTCTAACCACTCTTTCCACCTCCATATCTTCCAAATTGCATTAATTAAGAAAACCAGCTCAAAGACTTTTTGGCGCCAAATTTGACAAATGGCGAAATTGATGAGTTGGATGAATCCAATGGCTGAAATGAGGTGGGATTTGCTCAGAGATGTCGACTAAGCTGAAAAAGATCAATATATACAAGTTTGGTGCAATGTAGATAGGTAACTAGTGTAATTTTAATTTTGTCATGTCGTTTTAAATAATTTAAATTTTCCAGTGTATCTTTAATCTTTCAAGCTTTGTATTAAGTGATCTCAGTGTACTATAAATCCTTCTCAGTGATTAATTTCAAGTTTTAATATCATTTTCAGTTTTATGCAAATTACCTTGTTAAAAATTCTCAAAATATGCAAATGTTGTTACCAGTTGTTGTTAAGTACTTATAAACTCATATAAGCCCTTATTAAAGCTTTTCTAAGCTTTAAGAATCCTTAAAACTCAGTTTAGATTTAAAACTTAAAAATTCCCAAAAATACCAAGAAATTAGTTAAAAATAAAAAACCTATGGAGAAATGATCAAGACATTGGTGCAGAGCTGATTTTGGATTGCTTATTGGTTTAGAGCTTCTTGGGAAGCTATAGGGTGTGATCTCAGACCTTGATTCCCTGTCCTGTGCATGAACTCAGTTTGTAAGCTATTTTCTAAAAATTTGCATTTCATAATTTATATGTTTAAGGTATGTTAATTTTAGTCTAATACTGTCTTATTATAATTAATATCAGATAATAAATAGATTACCTTGTTTAAAAATTTGTTTTAGTATAATAACCTTCAAAACAACCTCTTAAAATGGTGTTTGGATTTGCTGAGTTAAGTCTACTAGAGGCTTGTTGAGTTGTTACTTGTTGTTGTACTGAGTTAAATTAGTTCCTAATAGCTCAGTCAAACCAATAAAACCAGTGTTCATTTTATAAAAAGTCAAAATAGTTTCTAATCTCAATTTGCAGTTCACTGTTAAGATTTAGGAATGCAAATCTCATTAAATTAGCTTGTAACTTTGTACTCTAGCTTAAATCAATTTTATTATAGTCTAATACAACTTATTCAGTCATTTAGAAGTGATCAAAGTTCATAAAAGTCAAAGTTTTAGTGTAAATTAAAAAGTCAAAATATCACTTAAGCAGTTTTTGAATAAAATGAATAATTTTATATAGAATTAAATATTAAGATTTAGCTTAAATCCTTTTGGGATATTAAAATTTAGCTGCTAAACTTAATTAGAAAAATAATAGTTCACTTCTAATCAGCTTATAAAGTGCTTATCTCTTAGCTTATTTCAACCACTGTTTCAAGAACATGCTCTGTGCACAGTTGAGATAGCTCATTTCACAAGCTCATCTAGAGCTCATCAGTTAACTTTAGCTTGTGAAATTTAGCTTTTTGAGTAGCCAACCTAGCTGTTTCAAGATACCAAAGTTCATTTTTCACTTTGTAGCTTATTTGATAAGCCTGTTTATGGCTTATTATTTTGTCCATTTTAACTAGTACATAGAACAATCAGTGTTTATAGACTTTTTAATAAGCTCATTAAAAGCTCTCTAGTGGACAACACTGTGAGAACTTTAGCTTTTTAGGAAGCTCAATTGGTCAACTTGTTAGTTGCAGTCTTTGTTTTCATTTCTTAGCTTATTACAGTGCTTAAATACTAGCTTAAAAGTACCTAGATAACCAACAGTACCCTGTGCAAAAGAAAAGCTAGTGCTTATTTGCAGTTTATTTAGTGCTTATTCCTAGTCATTTTGTTTTTTTCAGTTATCATTTTAACTTATAAACAGTTGTTTAGCTTATTTCAGTTTATCTTGTGCTTATTCACTAGCTTATTAGCAATTTAGCTTAATAATTGTGCTTATTTCCATTTCTTGCCCACTGTTGAGATAAATAAGCTCAAACTGAGCTTATTAGTTGTTTTTGTAAAAAGTTGTAGTTATAAAAATTGCTTATTTTAAGTAGCTTAATAAGTTTCAAAAATAAAAATCCAAAAATAAAATAGTTGCAAAACATCATTGCTGGGATTTGAACCCTGGCCACCCAGCTCATCACACACACACCATACCAACTGCCCTTGGGTCTTTGACTGGTTATGATTTGCACGTTTTAATACTTAACCCTTCTTTCCATTTTTAGCTTATACGTACTTATTAGCTTATTTCTAGCTTATTAAAACAAGCTTGTTCAACTTTTGTATTTTTCCTAGTATTGTAATGTTAATAAGTATTTTACAAAAAAGTTTCAGATTTTTCTCAATAGTTTTAGTATTTTTAATCATTTAATTAGTCTAAAATAGTATTTAATTCATAATAAAAAATATAAAAGTCAAAAAAATATAAATCTTTTTTCTAAAATTTTCTTTTGTCATATATTAAGTAAGAAAATTGTTTTTACACTTGTAGGACTTTTATTTCACAAATTTTACGTTTTTACTTGCGCACTCGCGTAATTTTTATACATAACGCACGTTTTCATTTTAAGTCACGTTTTTAGATAATATAGGTTTACGTTTTA
Source organism: Chrysanthemum seticuspe (assembly GCA_019973895.1). NCBI lineage: Eukaryota > Viridiplantae > Streptophyta > Magnoliopsida > Asterales > Asteraceae > Chrysanthemum > Chrysanthemum seticuspe. The sequence goes on along the minus strand of BPTQ01000008.1, from coordinate 182,439,630 downwards.
GTTAAAATAGTTTATTTAAGTTATTTTGTTTAATAAATCATAGAAAAACATCATTTTAAATATAGTGATAGCGTTTATTTAATATAATTTAGCTTTTTAATTTTCTTTAATTTGCATTTAAGCCCCTGTAATTTATAAACTTTTTCTTTAGGTATAAATATTCCAAAATCCTTACTGATCACTATCCTTAGTGATTATTCGACATCTGAATTTGTTCAAACACCATTCATCCTCCGTGGGACTTAACGACCCGGGAATCCACTATATTCCTCTGATCTTAATTGTATTATTTTCTGAGCTGTTTTAAGTTTATTACGGTTGATCATTCACAAGTGGTTAGCTTGTGTGATTAAACTTGACTGTTCAGGAGCCAATCAAATTTTGGCGCCGCTGCCGGGGAGGCTGTAAGCGTGTTTTAAGCATTTCCAGATCCATTCTTGCATATATACCACCTTTTGTAAACAGTTTTTTTGTAAAGTTAATCAAACTCAAAAAAGTTCATTAACACTTTTCTTAAAGTGTTAACAACACCAAAAATATTTTCATTCTTTGTTTTTATAACATGTTTTTCAAAAAAATCCAAAAATATTCATCTTTACCCTCTTGCCCTTTTTGATTCTTTATCCCTTTACCCTCTATCCATTTGATTCTAACTTCTTCTATTCTCATGGAATCTCTCGACTTCGACGAATTCTGGAACGAAGTTGAAAAACTTCATACTTTATCACAAATGTCAAGAATTCGTGTTGTTCGTGATGATCCATTAATTCTGCGTAGGGAAATGGAACGAGAAACCGGGGTGACAAAGGACCAGGTACTTCCCTCTGATAATGGAGGTGCTAAATACGTCCAACCTACGGTTATCCAAAGATCTAACCCCTCGATTGCTCCTAAGCCGTCTAAAATTGATCCTACACTTTCACAATTTACGGTTAGAAGCAATCATGCAGAATTTAGACCGATGACTAGCAAGAATGACTTGCCTAATCTTCACGTTTCTCAAGAACCAGAACCAGAGACCATAACGGAAGTGGTGGAAATTGCTAGCTCTCAGAGCACACCACTTGTTCCACCTCCGGATTTTTCAAAATGTTCTTCGAGACTTAATAGTCATTCGGATCACCATGTTGGTTTTGTTGATTCTTTGAATGAAACGATTCCTTCTCATAACTCTCAAATGGAATCGTTTATTCCTTGTGTCGGTTGTGGTGAGCCTCTTTTTGGTTCACCCTGTCGCTGGTGTACGTGTGTACAGTGTGGTAATGATATTCATAACGGGAGTTGTTTGTTTTGTGGTTCGAGGAATTCATTTGATTATGATCCTAATCCGAACTCATTTAACGACCCCTCAAATTTTTCCAACTACCCACCACAGCCCGACTTATCTTCATATAATCAACATAACTGCTGTGAATTTTGTGGAGGTCCTCACCAAGGATTTGAGTGTCAATCCGGAAACACGTTTGTCTATGAACAGTTCTCCGGTGATGCTCAGAACTTTGGTTATGACCAATATCTATATAATTCACCAGTCCTGACTCAACAGTTTTACTATTGTGAATATTGTGGAGGTCCCCATTTCAGCTCTGATTGTCAAACACGGAATCCATTTCCTTGTAACAATTACGACTATCCATATCACGACCAACCTCCACAGTGCCAAATGACTCAAACTCCTCAGCAAACCCAACAAGACACTTATCTAGAGCTTCTGGAGTCAGTGAAAAGAACTGAGGAGTTAAGTAAAATAGCATTTCATAATGTTCCCAGTTTTTCTTGTGTATATTGTGGGGGTCCTCATGATGATTATCAATGTCAACCTTCCGATTTTGACAAATCTCCACTCCCACAATGTCCTGTCATTCAAAATTCACATGAGAAATCCATGGAAGAATTGCTAGCTGAAGAGCAGGCTGCTAAAATAAATTCCCAAATTGCCTTTGAAAAATCTATTAGGGAATCAATTGCAAAAAAAAAAAAAAAAAAGCAGCCATATCTAGCTCTCAATTTCGTTTTATTCCTGATGACAGTGATGATGAGGATGCACTTGGTATCCTACAATTTTATAAAGATTCATCAAGTTCATCAGTTGATATCCCAGCAGTTGAGATTCATTCTCAAACAACTGCTATCACACCCGAAGCTCCCACTCACTCTCTGAACATGGGGGACGAGCATCTTGATACTGTTCCTGAAAAGGAATTGGACGAATTCATAAAGTCTAGTGTTGAGGACCTTGTCCTAATCCCGAGAGAGTCACAGGGAACTTTTGACCATATGTGTGATACCCCTTCCCCTCTTGAGTGTTCAAAAGATCATTTTGAGACTTTCTCCGATTTTAGCGATGATTGTAAAACTTATGGAGACATTGAGAATGTTGAGGCATCACTTTCACATTTTGATGTTGATCCTCTTCTTGAGGAGTTCACCGATGAACTCACTCACATCATTCCACTTTCATCGGAAAGTAATGATGATCTCTTTGATTTCAAAGCCAACCTAGGAGAAATTGAAAGTCTCCTTTGTAATGATCGTTCACTCACTTCTTATCCCAACAGTCCAATAGAGAATGTTAATCACTTTGTTCCTGAAGCGTTCAAAACAACTCTCACTAATCCTCTATTTGAATTCGACTCTGAATTCACTTTAATTTCTGAGAATCTACTCTTTGATGCTCAGATTGAGGATAGTGATGAGTCTACAATGGAACAAGAGTTCACAAATTCACTTCATGTGAATGATTCTCTTTACAAGGAGTTCTCCTTTGAACTCACTCATATCATATCTCTACCATAGTATGATAACTTCCACTTTGATCTAGACATAAATGATATTTGTGTTCCGGAGGGAAATGTTCTCAGCCATGAGAACTTGCTTGATATCAAAATCCCATCCCTCCCACCCAGAATATGTCTTGATCAAATGAGCTTAAATGATGACATTCATGATCCAGAAACCATGAATTCCCCTTCTGATAATATTGAGTTAGTCATGATTTTTATCATGATTTTCTTTCTTTTCTTCACATATGGTGTGACTTCTCGTTCCCTTTTCTCATTCGGGAATGAGGACACTATTTTTGATCCCGGCATTTTCATTTATCATTTTTGAGCCGGTTCTATGTATATCTCATCGGTGTGGAACTTTCACGTACTTCAATGTTTATACAAACATCTTGAACGAAAGTCCGATGGAGATTGTTTCTTCCACATGTTACTTCCCCACGAACAAATTAATTCGGGGTCGAGTCAAGCTAGCGACTCGGTAATCAAAAACAGTAGCACATAACATGGGTTTATCATCAGTTGAACAAAGCCCCCAGCTTACTCGTCAGCAAATGGAAAAGCTCTTTGCTCCTCTGTTCAGTGACGATATTGATGAACGTGCTCCAGGTGTATACGCTGTTTCCGCTGCTCAACCTGATCATACTCTTATACCTGATACACCTGCTACAACAACTACTGTTGCAGAAGCACCACCAGTTGACTCTACAACAACAGTTGAACAAACTGCTTCCAACAACGATGACCCAGCTGATGATGCTCTTAACAACGAAGTACCCCCACCTGCAGATTATGATCCAAATGCGTTCTTTAACCCGTTTGCTAATGAAACTGCTGCACCAGATGTCGCGGAATCATCAACAAGCCATTTGAATCCTCAAAATCTGCACAATGTATACCAACATCAACCCTCTACACATAGATGGACAAATAATCATCCTCTTGAGAATATTATTGGCAACCCTAATCAACCAGTCGTTACGAGACAACGTCTTTACACAGATGGTGAACACTGCATTTATGCACTTAATGTCTGCCAATCTGAGCCTAAAAACATTAAAGACGCAATGACAAAGGACAACTGGATTGAATCCATGCAAGAAGAACTCAACCAATTCAAACATCTTGAAGTATGGGAACTGGTTGAAAGACCAACAGGGGTCTACGTCATTGGTGTCAAATGGATTTGGAAGAACAAATTGGATGCTGAAGGGAACGTAATCAGAAACAAGTCACGTCTGGTGGCTAAGGGTTTAGAAAGGAAGAGGGTATTGACTTTGAAGAATCATTTGCTCCGGTTGCTCGTCTTGAAGCTGTTCGGATATTTCTAGCGTTCGCGGCACACTTGAATATAACAGTCTTTCAGATGGACGTCAAAACTGCTTTTCTCAATGGAAATTTGAAAGAAACGTGTTGGATCGATGTACTCTAACCAAACTAACTTAACTAGCTTGTTTAAGGTTTAATAACCTCGGATAAATCCTAAGTTATTAACAATGAAACACTGAGTAATCTTTATTAAGTACGCGGAATTTACTCAATAAATCTAAGAAGAATAACTTTATTAATAACTCTAAATCTGCTTCTTATGCAGATACTTCAACAACTCTAATAATATCGAACTCTCTAAACTCTAAAAAACTTTGTAATCGTTCTCTAAATTCGTACCTCTAATACCAATCTAGGGGTCCTTTTATAGGCTCAAGAATAACCCTAGTCGGTTTACAATTGTATCCTTGTACGACAAGTAATCTATTCTAGAATTATAATACTTTCTATAAACGAATAGATAGTTCTTTAACTTTTGCAGTACTTTGACCTTCATGTGCAGTACTTTGACTTTATCTTTAGCAGTACTTTGACTCTTTAACTTTCTCCAGTTCTTTGCCATTCTGCAGTACTTTGTAAATCTTCAGTACTTTAATTGTTCAGCACTTTCATATCCCAACAATCCTCCCCTAACTTGAATTCTACTTGTTTGACTTCAAGTTCCTTTGTAGATTAATCTTTCACTTTTCCAGCTTCAAGGAATGATTGTCTTTGTCTTTGGATTGTAGATTCTGCACTTTATCAAAGTATCTTTAGTCTTTTACAGCATCATCCAGCAAGCTCCATCTTTTCAGCAACACAACAACATATGACAGTTTGTACATTAATTCAGTTTAAGTTGCATACTATTCTCATCACTTCCAGGTGTGTTAACTCCTGTGAGAGGTGAATCATTGAAAATTAATGGATTTCAATCTCTTTACCAAAGCCATTAACTCTGGAGTAGCCGAATGTTTTGGTGTGTAAGACCATGGTACATTGATAACCATATGATTTTTAGCAAATCACCAGCTATCAACAGATTTGATTTGTCTTTACCAAAAGCTGTACCCTTATGGACTAGTTAGTTCTTTTATCTAATGGTGAACTAATTACCAATAATGGTTTTTCCACAACCTTTACCACAAGCCATTCTCTTGTGGGCTAGCCAACTCTTCACATTAACTGATATGGTGAGTTGATTACCATACAACTTATTAGCAAGTTGTCAACTAAAAACGGATTTGAGATATCTTTACCAGAGCCGTTTGCTCATGGATTAGCCAATCCTTTTGTAACCATGGTGGATTGATAACCTATTGATGTTACCATCTCAAAAACCATTTATTCAACCTTTGTTTCAAAATATTTATTACTTAGCAAAAGGTTTCTTTCTAAAATTCATTTAATTGGTTTATTTCTGCAAACAGTACTTTGATGAAAGTATTGTCTGATCAGCAGTACTTTGAATAAAAGTACTGATATATCAAAAAGTATTTATTCAAATAAGCAATTTCATTTTCTTCTTCTTCTTCTATTCCATGCTCTAGCATCCTTCTCATAAGGTCAACAGTGAGAGGATATCTTCTATCTACAAACATATGAATCATTGTCCCATTTTCCAGCTCTAGAACATGTACTCCAGATTCTTCAAAAAATCTCCAACAAACAATTTCCCAGCTCTGTTGATTCTTCCAAATTTCATCATTGCTCTGTTCTTCAGTTTCCCATGCTGTAGTGAGATCTCCAAGTAAAACAAAACCAATTCCTTCTGATGGATTATGTTCAAAGTAGTCTTGCACCAAATGATATAGATGAAATAAATCCACTCTGTCAATTGCTTGTAGTATATCCCATAACCTACTGAACACTTTGAAACTTCCATCATCTCTGTGAAACATCATATAACTTCCTTCTTTAGATGTCACAACTTCAAAAGTAGAAATCTGAGATCTATTCATCTTCATATCAGCATCTTCTTTAGAATATTCAAAGTCTACTACTCTGAGATAATTTCTTAATTCATCCCTAGTTTCAGATAATAACTCAACTTTTCCTTTCTTTGAAAGCTGTATATCTTCAGTTTTTCTTTTTCTTTTCAAACTTTTCTTTCTTTCAGCTTCAGTCCAAGTAGCTTCATCTTTATAATCTTTGATGCTTGCAACATCCTTCTTATAAGCTTCTCTCTCAGCATCATATAGTCTTTTCATATCAATATAATTCAGCTTCTGTAATCCCTTATATCTTCTAGTTTTCAAATAAGCCATCATAGCATTCCTCTCTTTAGCAAGATTTGGTCTTCTAGGCATAAAAGACACAGGTGTAGGTGACTGTAATGGTTCAGCATCTGTTTCAGCATTCAATTCTTCTTGTAACTTCCTAGCTACCTCTTCATCCATTGCTTCTTCATTAGTCACTTCAGCCTCTACTTCAGCATTAAGCTCTTCTTGGACCTTTTTAGCAGCTTCTTCATTCCTAGCAACTTTAATTGCTCTAATATCTGCCAAAGTTAGCTTTTTCTTCTTAGAATACACCAGAATACCCTTTCCTTTATCTTTAGGATCAATTGCAGGTTGAGAAGTTCTTGTTTGTTCCTCTGCAACTTCAGAAATAGTAACAGCCCTTGGCTTTGATAAATCATGCAGTATAGTTGCAATAAGTTCATCATCACTTGCAGTTCTCTGAGGTTCTTCTGGTATGGCAATTGTTGAAGGACCAGCTTGTTCTTCATTATGAATAATAGTTATTGAAGGACCAGCTTCCTCTTCAAAATCTAATACTCTTGGAGTAATAGCTTCTTGTCTGAAGGTTCCATGAAGAGCAGTACTTCATTGCTCAGTACCTTGATCAAAAGCAGTACCTTGTTGTTCATTACCTTGATCTCCAGTCCTTTCTTCATCAGTACTTTCAATAATAATTTGCTCTTCAGTACCTTTAGATTCTTTCTCCTTAACAACATCTTCTTTCAAATTTTCTTCTAAATTCCTCCCCAAATTGACAGAAGATGATTTATGAACCGTCTTGGTTTTAGAAACCTTTGTAAACTGCCTTCGACGTTTGTTTTCTTCCTTAACCCATAACCGATAACGTTTAACAAAAGGTGTAACATAATTCCTTAGCCTTCGATACTTGAGTTTTAAGTGCCTAAACTCTTTAGCTTGCTCTTCAAAGAGTTTCTTCAACCGTGTCAATTCTCTAGTCAAAGCATAATTGGTGAGAACTTGAACTTCAGTCTCCATAACTGGTTCAGCCTCTCCAGATGTCAAAGATTCTGCTACTTGTGGAGACGGTTGTGGAGACACATGGGTAGATTGTGGAGGTGTAACTGCAATATGTTCTTGAAATTCAGTACTCTGAGAAGCAGTACCTTGTGATGCAGTACGTTGTGTTCCAGTACTTGGTGATGCAGAACTCTGAGATGCAGCACTGTTAGATGCAGCACTTTGTGAAGCAGTACCTTGGGCAGACGCAGTACCTTCACTCTCTTCATCAGCTCCAGCTTCATCACGAACAGCCTGAACAACCTCCATCATCGAAGCAGTTAATGGAATATCTTCTCCTCTAAATAAATTACTCCTCTTTGCCATAAAGGTAAAGATTTTGGCTTGTTGCATAATGACAGGTAACAAATCAGCAGGTTTTGGTACATCAGCCAATTGTTTGTTTAAGAACACATGTACAAACCTTGGGTACATTAACCACTTTGACCCAGATGATATATGTGAAAGCATCCCATCCAGAATTAGCTGTGAAAAGTTAAACACTCGATCTGTTGCTAATCCAACCACTGCAGATGCAATATTTGACCCAAACTGCTCCCAAGAAGTACTTTTAGAACTTATGCAATGGAGCAATACATGAATCATAAACTTCCATTGAGGACAAAATAAAGCTTTCTTGAACGTTTGTTCTGTCAAATATCCTTCATAACCAAGATCTCTAAATGTATCCCAAAGCAGTTGCTTGTCAAAACGAATAGCCCCATCTTCATCACCAAATAATAGATCTTCTCGAATAGAGGCCTCAGTAATCTTGATAGTTCTTCCAGCAACTGTTGATCTAATATAGTATTCATCTTCCTCCATATTATCCCTTGCATTAGCCCAAAATTCTTGAATCCAAGGTTCAATGATATCCGGCTCAACTAAAAGAGCGTAACTGATTGGCGACCCAGTAAGATAATCAATGATATCGTGAAAAGCCACATTCACCTCAGTCTTGTCCAAATTAGCCACCATATTGTGCTTTGAAACAGTAGGTCGATTCGCCATTGATGAATTTGTATGCACAAGTAAATGATATGATCGAATAATAAAGAGATGGTGATTGTGAGATAAGTATGGAAAAGATTCTACGTAATAATATGAGAGGAAAATCGGAGAGTAGTTATTTATAGGTGGGATTTGAAAAATCACAGCCCATAATAAAAAAGTTACCGTTACTAGCAATTACCCTTCAATATTACCGTTGGAACAGTACTTTAATACGACAAACATTAGTTTCCACATAAGCAGTACTTTCCCAAGCAGTACTTTCATGAAATTAAAAAGCAGTACTTTCCGAAATTCCTCTGTAAAAATTAAGTATACATATCCTCCCCTCAAACAATGCATAGGACTATACTAACACCTTATAGTCCTCCCCTCAAATGTAGCTCAGTAGTTAATCATGCCAATGCTGTGGTGTTCTTGCAATACTGAACTCCCTCTTGATTCCTTTGTTAGCACAAAATTCATCCATATGCTTGTTCTTGAATTCAGTCCCATTGTCACATCTAATACCTCTAACCTTGAGTCTCAATTGGTTTTCCAGTGCTATGATTAGAGTCTGAATAGCATCAAAAGTGTCATCTTTAAAGCCCAAGAAAAATACCCAAGTAAATCTACTGCAATCATCTATAATAACCAAGCAGTACTTCTTCTTGTTTAAACTTGCCACAGAGACAGGTCCAAACAGATCCATATGTAACAGCTCCAATGGTTCTCTAATAGTTCTCTCCTCAAGCTTCTTGCATGAAGCTTTATGCTGTTTACCCTTCTTGCATGCCAAACAGGAGTGATCATTCTTGTAAGTCTTTGAAGGTAAACCTCTAACTAAATTTCCTTTGACCAGTTTGTTGATATTCTTGTAATTAACATGGCCCAATCTTCTATGCCACTGATGTGCTTCTTCAGTTGATGCTTTTGCCACTAAACAGGTGGCTCTTCCATAAGAGTGAAGACTCTTCATGTCCAGACTATACACATCATTTGTCCTTGGTACTCTGAGTATTACCAAGTCATCATCAACAGGCTTAAGGTCAGATGAAAGAATGAGACATTATGTGTCAGTGAATAACACAGGATGCTTTTTATCACAGATTTGAAAAACTGACAACAAGTTGAACTTTAGCTCCTTCACATATCTAACATTCTCAAAATTGATTCTTCCAGCTTTGATTGTTCCTTTTCCAGTAATCCTTCCTCCATTGGGATCATTCCCAAATGCAACTCTTCCTCCACTAATAGATCTAAAATCAGACAAAATTTCCTTATCTCCTGTCATACTTCCAGAGCAACCACTATCTACAATCAGATGATCTTTAAGCTCCTCTTCTGGGTTGCCCTGCACAAAAAATTAGAGAGTTAGTCTCTTTTAGGAACCCAAGCCATTACTGACTTGTGTTCCCCTTGTGGAGTTACAAACTCAAATTCTTTGAGTATGTAATTCCCACTATTTTTTAAAACATGATCCAGAATTATCTTTTGGTTCTTCACATGTGGATTTTCAAAACTTTCTGGATTTTTAACAAAACTCTCTTTTGAAGATTGATTCACATCATCTTGTATCACAAAAATATCTGATTCACTTTTTGTTGAAAGTATTGTGTGTCCTTCAGCAGTACTTTCCCTTTTAACCCATTCAGTTTTAACAGGTGGGTCCTATGATCTAGATTCCTTATGTGAATTATAGTACCTTCTAGGTTGATAAAAGTGAGATCTCCTAGGGTTCCTATTCCAAGTAGTGTGAGCAGTACCTTGTGTTGTCTGAGCAGTACTTTGAGAAGGTACTGCTTGTGAAGATACTGGTTGCCTATAATGAGGTTTTCTCTGGTGAGGGTACCTATGGTCTGGTGAGAAATTACGATGATTTATCCTATTTGAATTATTCCAGACTGGTTTTTTCTCTCTAGGTTTCTGGTTCGTAGACCTATTCTTTGGAAACTTGTTAAGATATTATGTGTGTCGATCACAATCTTTGATTAAGTGATGAGGACTGTAACACACAAAACACAGTTTTTCACCCATACTTCCAAAATGTCTACTCCTATGTCTATGACCAAAACTATTGTGCCTTCTAGGTGAATGATTAAATCTGTTTTGACCAAAGTTATCCCAAAAAGGTTTAGCAGTACTGTTTTGAAAAGGTTTTCCTAAAGGTACTGCTTGTGGAGCAGTACTTTGAGTTGAAGGTACTGCTTGACTTTGTACATTGGTATTAACAGTTTCTTTTGGGGTTTCAGTCCTAGATTGACCAATAAGCTTCTTTCTAAACTCAAGGCTGTCTACACCAAATCGAGAAACATCAGGCCTAGGGGGTTGATGAATTCCAGTGGGATGGGGAACTGCATGATAACCAGTGTTTTTCTTAAGCTCAGGAGGTGAATCACTAGTTGAACCCTCATTACTAGATGTGTCTACAAAATTAATGAGTTCATCATCACTAGTGGTTATGTCTTCTAAGTCTAAGTCATCCTGATCACTAGATGTGTTCTCTTCCATGTTAGTAAAGTCCATACCAAATCCTAAGCCAGTTCTAATGTAAGCCCTTCTATGTTTTTCAACATAAGCAACATGGGACAGGCCAGATTTATTCCAGGCATCAAACTTAGCTAACAGTTCATCTCTTTCCTTAGTTAGTTTCTCAATTTCAGCAATTTTACAATTTAGCTTCCATTCACTAAGTTTTAACTGGTAATCCTGTTGTTCATATTTTTCAGCCCAAGCCATTTCATTATTTTCATGAGTTAATATTTTGGCTTCCATAGACTCTAAAGTGATTTGGTAACCTGCTACCTCAGACCTAGCCTTAATACAGTTATCTCTTTCATAAACATAATTATTTAACAGTTTTTGATAGAAATCATGACAATTTGAGCATACCTCAGAGATAGGAGATGAACTTGGTGATGTAGCTACCATAGCAAGTAGTACAGGATCATCTTCAGACTCCAAGCTCCAGTGAAATCCTCCTAGACAGTCTCTGGGTTCCAAAGCAGCATGTTCAGGTTCCTCATCAAAAGCAGAGCTCCAGTCCAGTTCTTCCACAGAATCTTCAACCTCTTCCTCCATAGCAACCAGACAGTAGGTTACTCGTTCATCATCAAACTCAGCACTCCAGTCAACCTCTGATAAACTTTCTTGAGCAACCAAAGCTTTGGTTTCACTAATAGGGATTTCTTTGAGTTCCAGCTTTGGTTTTTCAGTCATCCTATTTGCTTGATACTTAGCAAATCTGCACGCCCTTGCAAAGTGTCAAGTCTTTTGACAATTGAAGCATTCAATCTTTGATTTGTCAAAAGTGATTCCCTGTTTTGGCTTGAAATCAATGTTCTTTCCTGTTTTCTTCATGTACTTCTTAATCCTTGCTGTAATCATTGCTACTTGCCACCTGATATCAATTTCTTCCAAAGCATCCTCTTCAATCTGTGAGAGATCTTCTTCATAGGTGACAGGTAAAGAAGCCTGTTGAGCAAAGAAGGAACACACAACTTCATCTGAATGCATAGTAGTAGGTGGTAGTGCTTGCTGAGTATTGGTGGGAGCAGCATACGAGACAGTACTTTGAGTCACAGTACTTTGAGTAGGAGAAGCAGTACTTTTGGTTGAAGTACTGCTCCTCTTTTCAGATGATAAAAAGGCAATACTGTGAGTCTTAGAACTAGTTTGACCATTCATCTCATGCTCATAAACCTTTAGATGGTTGTAGAGATCATCAAAGTCCATGACATCTAAACTAGGTTGTCCTCTGATCATTGTAGCAATAACATGCCATGTAGATGGCAAACTCCTTAGAAACTTCAGATTAGCATCTTCAACATATACTTCTGCCTTGTATAGCTCCAACATGTTGAGAAGATTCTGAAACCTATCATATGCAGCATCAAGACTCTCTCTTTCACCAACTGTGAAAGTTTCAAACTGTTGCTTAAGAAGATTTCTGTGCATCTTCTTAGAAGCCTCATTCCCTCCAAATCTTGTATTGAGAGCAGCCCAGAGCTGCTTTGCATCTTTAGCATCATGAAACTTCAATAGATGTCCATCAGGTATAGCAGACAAGAGAATGTTAAGAGCCTTCTCTTGATTCCTTATGGTAGCAACTGGTAAGACTGCTTTGGGTGGTTTAGGTTGTCCTTCAATTGCTACAGGTTCTGGAACAACTTCATTACCATTGACAATTACATTCCATAAAGCATGGTCTGTAATGGCAATGTACTGCCTCATCTTCATACACCATAAGTCATATTCTCCCTTCTTGATGATTGGAATCCTGAGTGAGGTGATTGATGGTGGTGGAACAGCTTCAGTCGACATCTTTAAGTTTGTTGTTGTAGGGTTTCTTCTTAGTCAGAGTTTCCACACAAGCTCTGATACCACTTGTTGGATCGATGTACTCTAACCAAACTAACTTAACTAGCTTGTTTAAGGTTTAATAACCTTGGATAAATCCTAAGTTATTAACAATGAAACACTGAGTAATCTTTATTAAGTACGCGGAATTTACTCAATAAATCTAAGAAGAATAACTTTATTAATAACTCTAAATCTGCTTCTTATGCAGATACTTCAATAACTCTAATAATATCGAACTCTCTAAACTCTAAACAACTTTGTAATCGTTCTCTAAATTCGTACCTCTAATACCAATCTAGGGGTCCTTTTATAGGCTCAAGAATAACCCTAGTCGGTTTACAATTGTATCCTTGTACGACAAGTAATCTATTCTAGAATTACAATACTTTCTATAAACGAATAGACAGTTCTTTAACTTTTGCAGTACTTTGACCTTCATGTGCAGTACTTTGACTTTATCTTTAGCAGTACTTTGACTCTTTAACTTTCTCCAGTTCTTTGCCATTCTGCAGTACTTTGTAAATCTTCAGTACTTTAACTGTTCAACACTTTCATATCCCAACAAAACGGTTTATGTCAGCCAACCAGAAGGATTCGTTGATCCCGAGTTCCCGAACCATGTCTACAAACTGAACAAAGCTCTGTACGGACTCAAACAAGCTCCTCGGGCGTGGTACGATAAGCTATCATCCTTCCTCATTGCCAATAATTTCACCAAAGGTTCGGTCGATCCTACTCTTTTCATACGATAAGCTATCTTAATTGTTCAAATTTACTTGGATGACATAATTTTTGGGTCAACACATAAAAAGTACTCAATCTCTTTTGCAAAACTAATGAAGAAACATTTTGAAATGTCCATGATGGGTGAACTTATGTTCTTTCTAGGACTGAAAGTTCATCAATCACCCCGTGGTGTTTTCTTGAGTCAGTCCAAATATGCCCTTGAACTGTTAAACAAATTTGGAATGCAAAACTCTGACACCTATGCCACACCAATGGCTCATACCAAGAAGCTAGACGCTGATTTACATGGGAAATTGGTGGACCCTACAAAATACCGTAGTATTATTGGGTCTCTCATGTATCTAACAGCTAGCAGACCTGATATTGTTTTTGCCGTATATCTCTGCTCCCGTTATCAGTCGAGACCAACTAAAACCCACCTCTCTGAGGCTAAAAGAATCCTCTGATACACCAAGGGAACCATTAATTTGGGGATCTGGTATATGAAGGATTCTGGTTTTGAACTAATAGCTTTTTCAGATGCTGATCACGCAGGATGCTTAGATTCACGGAAAAGTACTTCAGGAGCATTACAATTTCTTGGTGATAAACTGGTGTCATGGCAATCGAAGAAGCAGGATTGTACATCGTTGTCCTTGTTAAGTCACTAGTTTTACAACACAAGCTTAAGAGAAAGAGATAAAGGCGATTGAACAATATATCAAACACACACACACGATATAATGTAAACGGTTATGCGTAGATGTGAGTGAAAGAAAATAAATTGAACAACCAACTCTCAAGTGAGGGTTATACAAGAGTATTTATAGGAGGGAAGCTAGGGCAACACTCCTAGTTCCCATCCTTTCTTTAATGGACATGGGCCTAAGCTCATGGGCCTTCTGCATAAGCTTAAGGCTAATAACAAACATAAAGGCCATAATAAAGCTAACTATTACATATTAATTACTAACACTTGATTATGGTTTAGGAGTGATTCCAACAATCTCCCCCTAAGTGTTAGTGATGAAAACGGTGAAGGCGTTGATGTAATAGTAGCTTTGACGTCTTCTGACATTGTTCTTTCTTGTGAGAAGAATTGCCTTAATTCGAGCAATCTCCCCAGTGTAGAGAGATAGTTTTCTTTGAACAGTTTTGCTTTGACGTTATCTTAATCTTTGTTCTTTGATCATTGTTCTTTGTGATGAAAGTGATAGTATGTTGTAGTCTGCATCAAGTCTGCCTCAGGTCTGCTTCGCTGCTCCAGTGTCTCCACGTCATTCTTCAACATGCTCACACGCTCTTTGACGTTGGAATTCAGTACTGATGAAGTTCTTTAAGTCTTTAACTTTGTAGATTCTTTGATTTGATTAAGAATCATTCTGACTGTTGTGTTGCTTTAAGATAGAACTTTCATTAGTGATGATGTTGGCGTGAGCATGAGAAGAATCTGCACGATCATTCCGCTCCAGAGCTTCCATAAGAAGAAAACATTAAACCGGTTAGAAATAAGCGGATTCCGGCACTTACAAGTTTGAACTTCGAGAGTGTTAACAGCATAGTGTGAAAACACCACTCTAATTCTCACAAAGGCCGTTCCAGAACTGGAGTCCCACAAGTGAGATAACGCGATGTACCGAAGTACATCTACAGTTCAGATGAGTCGCTGAGGTACGCCGAAGCATCACCTCACGACTGTAGACCATTTGAGACACACTCCGCGTAATCCATGGGGAGTTACCGAAGTTGTTAATACAAATAAACCGTAAAAACGTTTATTAATATTTTGCGATCTCTTTGTGTTTTGTTGATAACATATATAATGTTGTCTTAAGTATAATTATAAGGATACATGTTATTTTTGTAAAGCATTTACATATAATCTTTTAAATACAAAAATGTAGTAACAAAAGCATTTGTTGTAATAGTTAATTAGGATGGGTAAAAATCACAACCCATGGATCTTAACCCATACCCAAAGAGACTTGATACAATGTATACTTAGATACATTGAATCTAGATATAACCCATGGACCAACCCATGACCCATAACCAAAAAACCCATGGGCAAAGAGGAGCGTTCCACGGATCCCTAGCTTTGTGCTAGCCGGATCCCAAGTGGAAGGGATCCGTGTGAACAGTGAGGAAATTTGCCTATAAATAGAGAGCCATTTCTTCATTCTAACTCACCCCTCTTCTTACTAAATCTCTCGTACACTCTCATTCTCTTCTAACATATAGATCACTTGATCTAGAGAGTTGTTCTTCTTTTCTTTCTATTTGTGATTCTCATATAGGTCCTTCTCTAAGGCGAGATCACGAGCATTCTACAAGTCATCCAAGCAAGGGGTCCTTGATTGATTTGTCACTCCGCAAGATTTCTGTAGCGAAGATCTTGTATTTGATATTTCACATATTTGTTGTGTAATAGTTGTGTTGGTTTGGTCCACCGTGCTACGGACTCGGTATCTAGCTTTGTACCGGATAAAGTGTAAGCAACGTTGTGAAGGCTTCTCCGCCAAGTGAAGGAGTTTGTTGACATAGTGCTTGAACTCTCGAGTAGGTGACTCGGGGAGTGGAGTAGGGCAAGGAAGGTGTCTTTGTAGCCGAACCACTATAAATCGTTTGTGTCATTTCTATCCCTTATCTTTGTTTATTTACTTACATTATCATTAGATCTATACGTTCTCAACATCCATACGATTTCACATAATATCGAATCTAAAGTTTTTGAAATCAACTTAAAATCGGCAAAACTATTCAACCCCCCCCTTCTAGTTTTCCACAATTGGCATCAAGAGCTAAGTTTATAAAAGTTTTAAAATAAAATTGTATTTTAAAAACTTTTCGATCACTATGGGTTCTGAAAATTATAAGGAAGGGCAATCTATGCAACGACCACCACTACTTGAAACTGATGGTTTTATATATTGGAAAAATAGATTCGAAACATATGTGAAGTCTAAAGATATTGATCTTTGGTACATTATTGTTGAAGGTGATTTTGAGGCTACCTCAAATGATGATAAAGGAAATTTAGTTCACATACCTCATGATAAACTAAATGATGAAATGAAGAAAAAGCTTTCTAAAAATAGTGAAGCAAAAATGGTTTTATATAATGCTTTACCGAAAAAGGAATTCGAAAGAATTTCCATGCTTAAAACCTCTAAAGAAATTTGGAATTCTTTAGTTGTAACTCATCAAGGCAACCAACAAGTTAAAAATAATAAAATTGATCTATTTGTTCAACAATATGAACAATTTTCAATATCGGATGAGGAAACTATAGATCATTCATTTGCTAACTTTAATACTATTATTACATCTTTACAAGCACTTGATGAATCCTTTTCTAGCCGTAACCATGTTAGGAGATATCTAAGGGCACTTCCATCGAAGTGGAGATCCAAGGTGACGGCAATCGAAGAGTCAAAAGATTTGACAATCCTCACCCTCGATGAACTCATAGGCAACCTAAAAGTCTACGAGCTTGTCCTTGCTAAAGATTCCGAAGCCTCAAAGGTGAAAGAGAAACACAAATCTCTTGCCCTTAAAGCCAAAAAGATTTCGAGCGATGAGGAGAGCTCATCTTCGAGTAGTGACGACGAAGAGTACGCTATGGTGGTAAGGGACTTTAAAAAGTTCTTTAGAAGAAAGGGTAGATACGTCAAACAACCGTATGACGATAAGAAAGGCTTTTGGAAAAACAAAGAGGACGAAAAGCCAAAGGATGATCGTACTTGCTTTAAATGCGGGGACCCAACCACTTTATTAGTAAGTGTCCCAAACGGGATGATCAAAAGGCATTCGTGAGCGGCACGTGGGGAATGAGCGACGAGGAGGACGAAGAAATTTGTCTCATGGCAAATGACGAGGTATGTCACGAATACTATAGTAGTTCATCACTTGATGACGACTCATTGTATAATGAATATGATAAACTATGCAATATTAGCTTAAAACTAATTAACAAAAACAAGCTTTTAAAGAGTCAAAACCAACGTTTAGATAAAGAAGTCATAGAATTAAAAGCAAAACTAAAACGTTTGGAAAAGGGTAAAATAGTAAGTGGTGAATGTGAACTTTGTGTTCAACTTCAAACACTAGTTGATCATTTAGATTCTAAAATTGCTAGAATGAGTACAAACACCTTAGATACAATACTCGATGGTGTTAAAACCGGCAACAACCAAAAAGGTCTAGGCATACAACAACTTGATCCATCAACTAGTGAAAGTAAAGAAACAAAATTTGTTAAAGAATTAGAAAAACCAGCCACTGTTGTGGCGGATCCCACGGATCCCCTAAAAAGGGAACCGGCCAGTGTACAAACTGGGATCCGTGGATCTGATGTGACAACTAGTGGTAATAACATAGCTTCATCATCTAGAAACGAGTTCGTCATCGTAAAAAGGAAGAAACCAACTCATGTCACCACTAGACATCCACCTCTAAAAATTAATCCTACTTTTGCAAGAAACAAAGCACCATCTTTTCAAAAACATAATGCATCTAGGAGACCTAATAACGTTTATCCAAGAAGTAACCATCAAATGGGATGGAACCCTAATATGCAAAACGGTTTCTCTTTTCAAAACTTTGCTCCATGGAATGCATACTCATCTTATCCATACATGTCTAACATGAATGGAATGTTTAACACTAATGGACCCATGAATAAATGGGGACCAAACTTTTGAGTTTATTATTGTTTTAGGTGTGCTTAAAGGTCGACCTAGACCCCGATGAATGGGTCAAGGATAGCGGGTGCACGAGGCACATGACCGGCAATAGGGATCTATTCTCCACATATGAATCCGTAAATGGAGGTAATTTGGTGTTTGGAAATAGCAAAAGTAGAATCATCGGTAAAGGTATGGTTTCTAACAAATCTCTAACCATTAACGATGTGTGTCACGTAGAAAACCTAAACTTTAATCTCTTAAGTATAGGACAAATATGTGATAAAAAGTGCAATGTACTTTTTACCAAAACCGGTAGTAAGATACTTAAAAATGGCATAACCATAAGAAGAGGAATTAGGAAACATGGAGTCTATGTCATTAAAATCGGTAATGAACCTAAAGACAAACTATGTCTTACCTCTATGGATGATACTTCGACCTTATGGCATCGAAGATTGGGTCATGCCAATATGCGACTTCTTCAATCGCTATCATCCAAAGATCTAGTAAGAGATCTACCTAAGTTAAAATATGAACATCATTTTTGTGATGCTTGTAATATAGGAAAACAAGCTCACTCGAGTCATAAAGCTAAAAACATGGTGTCCACAACTAGGTGTCTAGAATTACTACATATGGATTTATTTGGTCCATCCGCTATCCAAAGTTATGGAGGCAACTACTATACTTTGGTAATAGTGGATGACTACTCTAGGTATACTTGGACAAAATTTTTAAAGAACAAAACGGAAACCTTTAACTATTTTGAAATATTAAGCAAAAATATCCAAAGACAACTAGGAAAACCCATAGTGTCTATTAGGACGGATCATGGTAGGGAATTCGATAATGAAGTGCAATTCGGAGCTTTTTGTGACGCTAATGGTATTACTCACAACTTCTCGGCTCCACGCACTCCACAATCGAATGGGGTAGTAGAAAGAAAGAATAGAACCCTTCAAGAAATGAGTAGAACCATGCTTAACGAACAATCCATACCTCAAAAATTTTGGTGTAATGCTGTTGATACCTCAACATACATACTCAATCGAGTCTTAATTAGACCAATCTTAGGTAAAACTCCATATGAGTTACTCCGAGGCAAAAAGCCTACTTTAAATCATTTTAGAGTCTTTGGAAGCAAATGCTTCATTCTTAACACTAAAGATTACCTTACAAAATTTGATCCTAAATCAACCGAAGGTATCTTTTTAGGTTACTCGCCTAATAGCAAAGCCTACGTCATATTAAACAAAGAAACAATGAAGGTAGAAGAGTCATTAAACATAAAATTTGATGAAAGTCCACCCAAACCCTCTCCACCTCTTGTCGATGACGAGATCATAGAAAGTGAAGCTATTGTAATTAAGAAAAAGATTAACGAAGAAGATGAACCTTCAATTAGTGAAATCACAAACATTAAAGAGTCCAAAGATCACCCCGTAGATAAGGTCATAGGAAAGCTAAACGAACGAACATTAAGGTCTCAAGTTCAAAACCTAAGTAGCTTATTTTGTTTTGTTTCAACTATAGAACCTAAGAACACACAAGAAGCCATAAAAGATGAAAGTTGGGTAATGGCTATGCAAGAAGAATTAAATCAATTTGTTTATAATGATGTTTGGACACTTGTCCCTCCACCTAGTAATCAAACCGTAATAGGAACAAAATGGGTGTATAAAAACAAATTAGATGCAAACGGAGTAGTATCTAGGAACAAAGCTAGACTCGTTGCCCAAGGGTATAACCAACAAGAAGGAATAGACTTTGATGAGACCTATGCCCCCGTGGCTAGATTAGAGTCTATAAGAATACTTCTTGCGTATGCTTGTGCTAATGATCTAAAGCTTTATCAAATGGATGTCAAAAGCGCTTTTCTAAATGGTCTTATTTATGAAGAAGTATATGTAGCTCAACCTCCGGGCTTCATCGATTTTGAAAAACCCAAACACATTTATAAATTAAAGAAAGCCCTTTATGGTCTTAAACAAGCTCCAAAAGCTTGGTATGATAGACTCAAGTCCTTTTTAATTAAACATAACTATACCATGGGGTTAGTTGACAACACACTCTTTACTAAGAAAAAGGAGTCACACATAATCATAGTACAAATATACATAGATGATATTATATTCGGATCCACTTGTCAAGACATGTGTGATGATTTCTCTAAAATCATGCATGACGAGTTCGAGATGAGTATGATGGGAGAACTTAGCTTCTTTCTTGGTCTACAAATTAAACATATAGAAGATGGTATCTTCTTCAATCAATCTAAATACATCAAGGAGATGTTAAAGAAATTTGGTCTAGAAGAGTCGAAACCAATTAGGACACCCATGTCATCCGACACCAAACTAACAAAAGATGAAGACGGCGAATCCGTAGATAATACTAAATATCGTGGCATGATAGGTTGTCTCCTCTACCTCACGGCAAGTAGGCCGGATATCATGTTTAGTGTCTGCTTATGTGCTAGGTTTCAAGAAAACCCCAAAACTTCACACCTAGAAGCCGTAAAAAGAATTTTTAGATACATTAAGGGTACAACACAATTAGGATTATGGTATCCTAAGGGCACGGGTGTAGAAACAATTGTATATGCAGATTCTGACCATGCAGGGGATTACGTTGATAGAAAAAGTACAAGTGGGGTGTGTACTTTCATGGGATGTTGTTTAACATCGTGGTTTTCTAAGAAACAAACGGCTCTAGCAATATCAACAACCGAAGCCGAGTACGTCTCCGCCGGCAAAGCATGCCAACAAGCACTATGGATGAAACAAGCGTTAGTAGACTACGACATTCATCTAAGCGACATAGCCATTCTATGTGATAACAAAGGTGCCATCGACTTAAGCAAGAATCCGGTATTGCATTCTCGCACCAAGCATATAGAGATTCGTCATCACTTCTTAAGAGACAATGTTCAAAAGGGGAACATTTCTATTGAGAAGGTAGCATCCGAAGATAACATAGCCGACGTCCTCACCAAACCATTGAAGTGGGAATAATTCAACCTACTTCGTCTTGGTCTTGGTTTAATGGAACACACGTCGTAATTTATTTTGACTCTACAAGGTATGTAAACACTAGCCTTCTTCCCTCTGAGTCTAGGATCTCTATTTCACGCACAACTCACAAACAATACGGGAATTTTCAAAACCCAAAGATAAGTTTTTTTTACTTATAGCTCTCCTACTTTTTATATACACATTTTCAAAGAAAACCTACTTTCACAATGTTTTCTAAAAGGATGATACCTTCCCGTATCAATTTCACAAAAGCAATTTCTCACGTCTAGGACAAATCGCTTTTTCATTATTAATACAAAGTAAAAACCCGTTTTCATTGCATCTCATGTCTTTTGAATGCTAAAGGGGACACATAACTAATATGTGTTTTCGGGTACATTCATTTAAGCTACAATGAATTAGGAGCATTGACAACACAAGATTACGTACTTATGTACTAAATATGTGTTTTCGGGTTATCTCAATAGGATACTTTTTATACTTCTAGTTTAGTTTTTATTTCGTTTTAGGGGTTGAGATAACCGCAACTCCAAATAGTTTGCATATAGGCACACAATAGGCAAAAATATTTCCAAAAGCAGAATTTTGTACTGCCTGAAACACCAGACCCACGGATCCCAGCCTTCATGCTGGACGGATCCCTCATGGGAAGGATCCGTGGGATCCGTGTATACATAAGCTGTTTTCAACTTCTATTTTTGTCATTTTGGATGAAATATCCACATTTGTCTTATTTTTGGGAGTATGCTCTTTAATGCTTGTGTTCTCATGATCACATGCCTTGAATTCATATCTAATCATTAGATTTTAATCCACATTTTGGGTCAAGTATTCATTACAATGTGTTGTTTTTCTATATATATAACTCCCAAAATGCTTGTATACTCCATCTCCTTCTCACAAACACACTTCATAATGTCATCCAAAAACCCTTTAGGAGAATCATCTAGTACAAACAATCATGATATCCAAACCTTTGTACTTCCACCATCCAAAATACCACAATCAAATGCTAGGATATCCGCCCGGATTAGTATCCGATCTTGTTGTTTAGCAAAACCAACCTCAAATGATTCATCCTCAAATAACTCACCACAAGATGCTTCCATTATAGCACCACCCTCATCACCAACAAGTATACCAACTTCATCACCACCTAAAATAACTCTTTTGGAACTCCTTAGGACTCCAACAAGATCTACCCAACCTAAAGAAAAAGAAATAGTCTTTTCCACACCCCCCACATCACCAAATACTATTTTTCAAGATTTTGAAACTTCACCACCTCTAGCTCCCATCACATCACAAGAACATCTAGGTTCTTTTCCACCACCACATACAAACATTCCTGATTTTGATCCATATTTTCCTATTTTTCCACCACAACTTCCGCATAACTCAAATCAAAACAACCCGGAAAACTTCCGCACTCATTACCCACATCATCTACATTGTGAACATTGCCAATCCACTAGGGAAATTGCAATAGAAGTTAGGGAAGAAATGCGTTTCATACTCAACCTCATCGTTGATCGCATCAATACAATTACTCATCAAAACCTCCATCCATAACCTTATGCAAGCATGGAAGGAATCTCTACTACTATTTTTCACTTTTTATATCTTTTTGTCATTTTCAAGAACAAGCCTTGTTCTTATTTTTACATGCTTGTAAGTGGCTTAACTACCACTACAATTTGTCATTTTATTACAAGGCCTTGTTTACATACCTTGGCTCCCTATCTTGTTTCTCGACAACCATAAGATCAATTAAGCATGTTACTAACTTTCTTTTGTAGTTTTTTCTTCTCTTGACGCCCAAACTAGGGGGAGCTACCGTCAAGGGGGAGTAAGTAGACTACTTTTTCCTCCAAGGGTTAACTTTTTGTTTCGACAAAAAGGGGGAGAAGAAGTAAAACTTAGGAGCTTTCAAAACTTACATCTATTCTTAAGTTTTACTCATCATAACATTATATTTTGTCATCAACAAAAAGGGGGAGATTGTTAATACAAATAAACCGTAAAAACGTTTATTAATATTTTGCGATCTCTTTGTGTTTTGTTGATAACATATATAATGTTGTCTTAAGTATAATTATAAGGATACATGTTATTTTTGTAAAGCATTTACATATAATCTTTTAAATACAAAAATGTAGTAACAAAAGCATTTGTTGTAATAGTTAATTAGGATGGGTAAAAATCACAACCCATGGATCTTAACCCATACCCAAAGAGACTTGATACAATGTATACTTAGATACATTGAATCTAGATATAACCCATGGACCAACCCATGACCCATAACCAAAAAACCCATGGGCAAAGAGGAGCGTTCCACGGATCCCTAGCTTTGTGCTAGCCGGATCCCAAGTGGAAAGGATCCGTGGGATCCGTGTGAACAGTGAGGAAATTTGCCTATAAATAGAGAGCCATTTCTTCATTCTAACTCACCCCTCTTCTTACTAAATCTCTCATACACTCTCATTCTCTTCTAACATATAGATCACTTGATCTAGAGAGTTGTTCTTCTTTTCTTTCTATTTTTGATTCTCATATAGGTCCTTCTCTAAGGCGAGATCACGAGCATTCTACAAGTCATCCAAGCAAGGGGTCCTTGATTGATTTGTCACTCCGCAAGATTTCTGTAGCGAAGATCTTGTATTTGATATTTCACATATTTGTTATGTAATAGTTGTGTTGGTTTGGTCCACCGTGCTACGGACTCGGTATCTAGCTTTGTACCGGATAAAGTGTAAGCAACGTTGTGAAGGCTTCTCCGCCAAGTGAATGAGTTTGTTGACATAGTGCTTGAACTTTCGAGTAGGTGACTCGGGGAGTGGAGTAGGGCAAGGAAGGTGTCCTTGTAGCCGAACCACTATAAATCGGTTGTGTCATTTCTATCCCTTATCTTTGTTTATTTACTTACACTATCATTAGATCTATATGTTCTCAACATTCATACGATTTCACATATTATCGAATCTAAAGTTTTTGAAATCAACTTAAAATCGGCAAAACTATTCAACCCCCCTTCTAGTTTTCCACAGAAGTGACCTGCTGTCAGGGCTGTTTGATGTTGACCCTGGCAGGAGTTTCCATTCAATCACTGAGGATCATAATTGTGAACCTCTCATAAATGTTCTTGACAGATTGCTAAGATCTGTGAAGGACTCGATATGAACCACTGATGATCTTATTTGTTGATCAACAAGTGATGAAATGTCAAGTGTTCCTAAGAGATCTTTTGATGAATCTAGTGGCTCTAGACTCATTTGTGCGTTTTGGTTTTCCTGAGCGGAGACTAGGTAGAGGGTCTCCTTCTTCAATATCAGCAATCTCTAAGAGAAAGCCGATAGATTATGTAGGGTTCCCTGTGAGAATGAAACAAGCTTCTGTTGAGAGAAACTTGAGTGGCTAAGAAGGTTTAGTGCATGCGTCACTGGGTCCATGACGACTTTTAATCTTCAATACCGGTGTCATCAAGTGACAACCAGTAGCATATGAATTGAACCCGGTGTCTGCCCTAAGTTGAATAATCTGGAGGGCTATTTGTTTTCACCCTTTACTTATCATTTCTTTTTGATTCTTCAACTCCTTCTTTCTCCGATTCTCATTTTCTCCTTTTTATAATCATACCTAAGGACTTCTAAATTCTAACTATTTGTGTTGTCCTTGGGTAGATCCATCCGGCTCTGGCGGATCATAGGACGGTTATTCTTAACCTTAGTCACCTTATAACTCCATGACTAACCTATGTTGCCATTAAAACCACTGTTGTGAAAAATCTCTCAAAGTGTTTGTGAATGAAAAAACATTTTAGTACCACTGTTGAGATAAGATTTTGCATAAATACTCCCCCTCCACACGTGCTTAAGAGTAATTACGGAAATTTGCACGGTGAGAGAAGAGCGCGCACATTTTGAATTGATCAACTCAAGATAGACAATCCCCCGCGAGACACGGTTACGTTGCATAGTTAAAGAGTTACATTGTCAGCTTTTAGTTGACAACTAGCTCTAATAACTACCTTGAAGGTGTAGACAAACCTCGAAAGGTTGTCAAACCCGTCAGAGTTCATGTCTACCAAGAGTTTCTTGAATGGTACATTCTACTCGGACAAGTCCTTTGCGAGACACGTTTACATCACTAGCGAACTAGCTTGAAATTATTACCCGTCCAGGACAAGTCTTTTCGAGTTATGAACGGTTAAAGATTCGTCAATTCGTTGGTTAAGTCTGTTGCACGAAGATTCATGAGCAATTACACAACATATTTCTTATCACAAAATTTTCTCCCCCTAAAAAATGGCATATAAAAATGTTATTTTCGAACGGTTGAGAATAAATATGACCATTTCGAGTGTTGCGGGAAGAGTGACACAAAGAACATATTGGTGAACAAAGTTTCAAATACTCCCCCTCAACAAGTGATATAAACGGTTGAGGTTTTGAAAAATCATAAGGGGAAGTACTTGTTCTTTTGAGCAAAACCTTGAATAATGAAAGGTTTGATAGGTTTTACTCAAAAGTAAGAAGCTTTCGCTCCTTTTGTAAGGATTGTGGCACTGAAGCGTACCACAAGGTCCTTTCTTGACAATTACGGTGTTATGTGTGCACAAGCCATTGACAATAATAAATCACACATCCAAAATTATAATGATAGAAGCAGTTCAAGGGGTACCAGGTAGTCCAGTGATGTTACTAGGAGTGCGAACCGGGCGTTGATAGCCGGTGATGTTAATCCTGGGTCGACCACCAACAAAGCTTTCCAATGTTCTGAACTGATCCCTTCGAAACAACCGTTCATCAATCATCTTGATGATCCTCCTCACATCCCTTCGATCCTGAGAATTCCACCGCTTAGGAGACCCAATATTTTGACGTATATCCTTCAACCTATAAGCCAATCCGTCCCTAACCATCTTCAAAGTGTGATCCCCAAATTTGTGAAGATCGCTACACGCCATCAAGCAATTTCTTTGAAGTTCACTGCGGTAAACGACGCCGAATGGTTTGCTGACGAGTATGTATTGTGGAAGCTGGTTGATATCGGGAAGATAAAGCTGTGGTGGAGTGAAGTTGACACGAGTCTGATATGATTCAACTGCAAGGTGGAGATCTTCTACACGTTCTTTGATGACTATGCGTCTGATGAAGATGAGCAATGACTTGATGAATTCACGTTGTACTTCAGTTGGAAATTGTCTCATGCGACCCTGTACTTTGGCAAGGTACGTGTATTCAATATCATCAATAGACAAATTCTCAAAGTCAGCTTCAGAGAATGCATAATCCCTTTCGTCTTGCCTTTTGACCACAATCTTCTTGAGAAAGGTGTAGTCCCATTTGGACGAAAGATCAACTTGTTGAATGGCAATGATACTTTTAGTACTGAACACTGCATGTTGAGACTTCTGAACCTGGCAGCTTCTGTAGTAGATTCTTCGGCGTTCAGGCCAATGGTGAATCCCATACATTGCATCTCGGTCATACTCTTCCACTTTGTTGGAGAACAAGCGGTTAACTCTTTCCTCGATGGCTATGCAGTTAGAGTATATTGCTGCCGGGAATGGAAGTGTCAAAGATGTAGCATATTTCCTTGAACCATCGCCACCATGTAGAAGAAAATCCAAGTTTCTGTTGAAGAAATATCGGAATGGAATCCTTGGCTCATCTGGTTGGCCAATTGTTGGTAGAGGTTTTGACCAGTCGGTGTAATATGGAGGGTTGTCCCGTTTGGTGAAGTCGATGTTTGCTTCTGGGTTGAGCCAATCCATGTTGTTAGACATAGCTCGAGCAATGTTCTCAAGGTGATATTCGACCTCGATGGCACTTTCCGAGCTGTCTTTTAGAAGTTGAAAAGCTTCATTTTTAATTCGCTTCAACTCGGATTTCGTCATCTTCTTCACATGGAACTTTTCTTGCAGAATCTTAGCATGCTCCAATGTATTACCATCTACCAGATCTTGACCTTCAGCTGGGTAGGGAGTGGAATTAACAAGAGTAGAGAACCATTCAAATTCCTCTGTTTTATCTTCATCTAGCCATGATACGACATCAACCATGGGCGCCTTCTTCTTCTTTTGTTTAGGCCTAGATGAGGATTCTGGTTTCTTAACTTGTTTGGGAGAGGTGGGTTGTTGTAGGGGCTCAAGGAATTCCTCATCGTCACCACCCGTATACTCAAAATAATCACCGGTTTTCTGAGTCTGGGGCGGTAACTCAGAATCCTGAGGTTTATCAGTAGAAGAGCGAGGAGGAGACCTTTGTTGAGCATGAGTCTTTTGGGGAGGAGGTTGCATAGAAGATGTTTCACCAGACTTCTTCTGGCGTTTAGATTCGTCAGACTTATCCTTGTCTCTATCTTCATCGTCTCTAGGACGTTTAGGCCTTTCAGCTTCTTCTCGGCATGCAGATTTGAGTTGGTATTCCAGCAATGCTTCCAATAATTTGCTTTCATGAGAAGCAAGTGTTGCAGATCGTTTAGACATTTGAGCTACCAGCCGGTCAACCAATTCAGCATTTGAGAAGATTGTGGGATCAACAGGGTTGATGCTAACATACATTGGTGTTGATCTCATAGTTTGCTTGGCCAAGTGCAATAGGTTCGGATAAAGTTGTTTGGTAAACATCTCCTGTGTAATTCCAGGAACGTTGTCAAGAAGGTACTTGTTAGTGTAACCTCTGATCATCTCGTTCAATTCCTCTTGACGATGACTTCTCATGAATTCCTGGATAAACTTCCTTTCAACTTGCATCTTGTCATTCTCGTCATGTAGATATTGTACTTGTTCATTGAGAAAGTTCAGCTTCCTGTAGAGCATGTCTTTCTTTCTGACTTGTTTGACAGCATTCACAATTCTTTTATGAGTGTGAGAGATCCAAGATCGAGTTGGCTTCTTCACTGATTTGGATGTTGATTTGGTTGATCTTATTGATGGTGGTGGTGAAGAGTGAGATGATGAATCCGACGATGATGAGATGTGAGGAGACTCCGGGTCCTTTGGTGGTTCAGAAGTTTCCTTCTTTGAGCGTGTAGGACTATCCAGAAGCAACGTATCATAATCAACATCTTTATCTTTCTCGGACTTTTCAGTTTCAGGTTCCTCAAACTCATAATCAATAGTATCCTCCACAAGCTTTTGCTGTTGCACAAGAGTGGTGGCACCAGTTCCCTTATCGGGTTGATTAACCGCATCAGGAATTGGTGTAGAGTGGGCAACACCATTTGATCCTCCGGGGCCACCCATTTGATCTTGTTCAAACTCTTTAGCTTTTTGTAGGTGTCTAACGATTTTAAACTTCTTCCTGTATGATAAATCCAGTTGCTCTTCATCTGAGCTTGAGCTGTCATCATAAGGCACAAGTACTGGAGTCTTCCCTTTTCCTGGGTCAGCTGGAGGACTAGGAGGTTTGGCTACTGAAGGATTAGTGTCGGTTGCAGTTACAGAGTAGAAGACCTCTTCGTCTGATTGTGTATCTTCAGAGCTTTCGTCCACCAGCTCTCTTTGCAGTTCAGATTTGGGAATGGGAATAGGAACAGCTTCCTTAGCAGGAACATTCCTTTTTCTTGGAGGATTCCTTTTGGGAAACTTCCTTTGACTTTCAGTACTTGCAGCACTTCCTGCACTGCCTCTTCTGGTTCTCCGTGTAGGTGTTCCAGAAGACTTCTCATCGAGATGACCAACTTTGCCTTCTCTTACTGCTACTAGATACCTTTTGTATGTCTCGAGCTTTTTGATTTCGTTAGACAGAAGGTGATCAGGTAACACAACACCCTGTTTCTTTGCTGACGATTCCTTGATTCTGACAGATAGGATAGGCTCAGTCAACATGTCGTGATTGTCGGGGTCATTGAGCCTCTTGGGGATATCAGGATGAAGTCCAAGTGCTCTCTGGATCAACAGTTTTGTGTATCTGACATATGGAATCTTTGAGCCAAGCTTTTTGAGAAATGACATCATGTCATCCCATATCAGAGCTTCAATTTCGATGTCCTTCTTGTTGATTAATGACCAAAATATTTGCAGCTCCATGAGCTTGGGATGCTCATATCCACTGTCACGACCAGAGACCGATTTGGTGATGATGATGTAGAGGGTTCTCCACGGTTGAGGAATGTTCTTAAGCTCCACATGAGAGTGCTTAGTGATAATTCCTAAAGCTTCATTATAGCCAATATCAATCAGGAATTGAAGAACTGTCTCCTCAGAAGGTGTGGCATAGAAGTCGGTTGGCATGATTTCTGGAATGAGAAGAACAACCCGTAAGTCTGCATGAGTGATGGTGACTTGTTTGTGATTGATCGTCACTGTCACTGCACTTTGACCTTTGATTCTTTGCATTGAATTCCAGAATTGTTGAATGTAAATCTCCGGTACTGTAGCAGAGTGAGAGAGCATGTTCTGGTAGGGATGATTCTTTAGAATATCCACAGCAATCAAACAGGAAGATTCTGAGCATGTGAGGGTTTCAAAATCAACTCTGAGATTGTTCTTTCCAATTTTCCTTGGAAAGCCATTAGGGAAGATATCGGCAATAGTGAGAACCTCAGGTGCATCCACATTCATTTGAGCAGCCATGTCGTGATCTGAAATAACGTTAGCCAAAAGAACCAACATATCGAAAGACATAATGTTAGTCAACAGAAGGTTTTATTGTCTAATTATTTAATGTACGATGTCAATGATTGTTACGAGTCCAAAGTCACTTGTTTGTCCAATAGTCCAATGACATCGTGAGAAGTTTCGTGAGTTAGTTAACTTTAGATTTTAAAGTTTATTTTATCACATATTTTCACAACACATTATACTTTTAAGCTTAGTGGTGACGATATTGGATTCGTGACGTTATGATTCATTTATTTACAAGTTCGCACGCGTAACAATTCATAACGAAGGTTTGATCAAGGCTTATGCGTAGGAATAGTAGCTTATGCGTAAACAGGAGAAGTATACGCATAGACGCAAGCTTATGCGTAGGATCCTTACTTACGCGTAAGAAATGTTACGCATAGGAAAAGGGGACCTTATGCGTAGAGCTTACGCGTAGGCGTATGAAAACCTTACGCGTAAGGCTTACTCGTAAGAGTAGACCTTATGCGTAGAGTCACTGTTTATGCATATCCTTCACAAGATACGCGTAGTCCCTATGTAGAACCTTACGCGTAACAGTTACGCGTAAGATTACTCTTACGCATAACTTTCTACTCGTAAGGTGATCCTTATGCGTAGAGTTTCAATGACCTTGATTCTGAGTTTTATGCGTAGCAAGACTGAAATAACATCATCATAACATCATTATTAACACTAACATTCATCTTATAACAGATCATGGAATGAAAGCCCATTAAACAGTTTACGCGTAGAAAGTCATACGCGTAAGTCAAAACCCTAAAGTTCATGAATTACGCATATGATTTCTAGCCATATGATATGCACCAAAGTTTTTCTGGGTAGTCTTAGATGTCATGTGAGAGTGTTAGCCAAGTTTTAACATCCAAATCTCAGTGAATCAAAAATACCCAAACGCTAAGAACATTAAACCCTAATCACTAATTTTCAATCAATTAGTGTTTCTGGGTTGTTATAAGGCCTGGATATCATCAATTCATTATGATATCAACATCACACAGCTATCTTTTTGACCAAAAACATTCACATTTGAAAACGCCCGAACCACGCATAAACCCTAGTTTTCCAGATTCCATCAATTCGTATTTCTGGGTAAGTTTTGAGGATTAAAATGGTATCATTGAAGTTTTAAGAACGTTTTGACACAACCCTTTTAACCACAAACACCCATTCATGATTAGGTGTTCTTGCGCTTACGCGTAAACCACAAAAGACACAATATCTCAAGATTAAACCGTTGGATTCATGAAAAATTCAAAACCATTGTTTAAAAACTTGTTATAAACACAAAATCACTTACAAATTGATGATCCAAAACACATATTTCTTGAACGATTATTAAGCGTAGGATGAAGTTTGGTTTGAGTATTAAATGTGAAGTGAAAAGTTAGGTGAGGTGTTTTTATTAAAAATGACTTTAAGATTTTGGCAGTTCTAGTCCCTCCACCTTTTCCTTTTTCATCCAAAGCCATTTAACTTCCATTTTAGTTACCAAACGAAAGATTTTAGGAAAGAAACTTGACGACACTCCCCCTCGACTTAAGAAAAATAATGAAAGGTTATAAATTTTAGTCCGAAGAGTGTCATTGAACAAGAAAATTTACCACCATTGATAAAAGAAACAACCGGGATAGGATAACATGCAAGTACACAGTTATTTTGAAACAGTTAAGTATTTATTTTCTCCACCTCAACACTTGATCGGAAAAATACTTAATTTTGAAAGATTTGAGTGTTGACGGAAGAGATGTACTTGCCATGTTTGAAGAAAAATAGATAGAAGAATATTTTTGTTGTTTTATCAGATTTTATATTTTTGTATTTTGTTTTTGAAAAATTATTTACAAAAGATATTTTGGTGTTTGACAGGTTTTTAAGACTGTTTTAGGAGGTCATCCAATTCCTCTTGAGTCAAACACCGCATATCAATCCGGTGGACCAACTCATTAAACCTAGCGGGAGGCAAGGCTTTGGTGAGTAGATCTGCCAATTGGTTTTCTGTACCCACGAAGTATAATTCAATTGTACCCTGTTCCATGTGGTACTTGATGAAATGATAGCGAAGATCGATGTGCTTTGATTTCGAGTGCTGAACTGAGTTGCATGAGATCGCAATGGCACTCCGATTGTCGCAGTACATCGGGATTATGTCAAATACGTATCCATAGTCTTTGAGTTGTGTTCTCATCCAGATGACTTGAGCACAACATGCGGACATGGCTACATATTCTGCTTCGGTTGATGACAGCGATGTACAATCCTGCTTCTTCGATTGCCAAGACACCAGTTTATCACCAAGAAATTGTAGTGCTCCTGAAGTACTTTTCCGTGAGTCTAAACATCCTGCGTGATCAGCATCTGAAAAAGCGATTAGTTCAAAACCAGAATCCTTCGGATACCAGATCCCCAAGTTAATGGTTCCCTTGATGTATCGGAGGATTCTTTTAGCCTCAGAGAGGTGGGTTTCAGTTGGTCTTGACTGATAACGGGAGCATAGATAAACGACAAAGACAATATCAGGCCTGCTAGCTGTTAGGTACATTAGAGACCCAATAATACTACGGTGTTTTGTAGGGTCTACTAATTTCCCATTTAAATCAACGTCTAGCTTCTTGGTATGAGTCATTGGTGTGGCATAAGCGTCACAGGTTTTCATTCCAAATTTGTTTAGCAATTCAAGGGCATATTTGGACTGACTCAAGAAAATACCACGGGGTGATTGATGAACTTGCAGTCCTAGAGAGAACGTAAGTTCACCCATCATGGACATTTCAAAAATTTTCTTCATAAGTTTTGCAAAAGCGATTGAGTACTTTTTATGTGTAGACCCAAAAATGATGTCATCCACGTAAATTTGAACAATTAAGATATGTGCCCCGTGATATTGTATAAAAAGAGTAGGGTCAACCGAACCTTTGCTGAAATTATTGGCAATGAGAAAAGATGATAGCTTATCGTACCATGCCCGAGGAGCTTGTTTGAGACCATACAGAGCTTTGTTCAGTTTGTAAACGTGGTTCGGGAACTCAGGATCAACGAATCCTTCTAGTTGGCTGACATAAACCGTTTCTTTCAAATTTCCATTGAGAAAAGCCGTTTTGACATCCATCTGAAAGACCGTCATATTCATATGAGCCGCGAACGCAAGAAATATCTGAATAGCCTCAAGACGAGCAACCAGAGCAAAGGATTCTTCAAAGTCTATACCCTCTTCCTGACGATAACCCTTAGCAACTAGACGTGACATGTTTCTGATTACGTTCCCTTCAGCATCCAATTTGTTCTTCCAAATCCATTTGAGACCAATGACGTAGACCCCTGTTGGTCTTTCAACCAGTTCCCATACTTCAAGACGTTTGAATTGGTTGAGTTCTTCTTGCATGGATTCAATCCAGTTGTCTTTTGTCATTGCGTCTTTAATGTTTTTAGGCTCAGATTGGCAGACAGTGAGTGCATAAATGCAATGTTCACCGTCTGAGTGAAGACGTTGTCGCGTAACGACTGGTTGATTCGGGTTGCCAATAATATTTTCCAGAGGATGGTCTTTTGTCCATCGATGTGTAGAGGGTTGATGTTGGTATACATTGTGCAGATTTTGAGGATTCAAATGGCTTGTTGAAGATTCCGAGACATCTGGTGCAACAGTCTCATTAGCAAACGGGTTGAAGTACGCATTTGGATCAAAATCTGCAGGTGGGGGTACTTCATTAAGAATATCATCAGCTGGTTCATCATTGTTGGAAGCGGTTTGTTCAACTGTTGTGGTGGAGTCAACTGGTGGTGCTTCTTTAACAGTAGTTGTTGTAGCAGGTGTATCAGGTATAAGAGTAGTATCAGGTTGAGCAGCGGAAACAGCGGATACACCTGGAGCACGTTCATCAATATCGTCACTGAACAGAGGAGCAAATAACCTTTCCATTTGTTGACGAGTGAGCTGGGGGCTTTGTTCAGCTGATGATGGGGGTTGAGGGAAGTTTAAGTGGTTTTGACCGGGTTCTAAGCTATTATACTCAGAAGCCATTTCCGTGAGTTCATCAAAATGAGAATGAATCATTTCCATAACCTCCTTAGTTCGACGATTCCAGATTCGGAAACCTTTAGAATTATCACAATACCCAATAAAGACTCCAATGTCAGCTTTGGCTTTGAGCTTTCCAAAGTCATCACGATCATTATTCGGATAGCAAAGAGATCCAAAGACATGAAAGTGTTTGAGATTCGGTTTTCTGTTGTGGACAAGCTCGAAAAGTGTTTTGTTGTGGCGTTTTGTAATCATAGAGCGGTTTTGAGTATAGCATGCAGTAGAGACAGCTTCTGCCCACAAGTAATCTGGGAGTTTAGCATTGATTAACATTGTTCTTGCAGCTTCCACTAACGTTCGGTTTCGTCTTTCAACAACTCCGTTTTGTTCAGGTGTACGTGCAATAGATGTCTGATGCTGAATTCCCACTTTCTCATAAAAGTCACGAAGAGTTTTGTTAACAAATTCAGTTCCTTGAAGTATGGGAACTGGTTGAAAGGTGATGATCATCTGTGGAGCTTGGTCTTTGCTTCGAAGAAAGTAGACCCAAGTCCAGCGTGAATAGTCATCAACAATTACTAAGATGTAGCGTTTGCCATTGATCGTTTGCACGCGCATCGGGCCACACAAATCCATGTGAAGAAGATGAAGCACATGCTGAGAGCTGTGTTCCACCTTTGAAGGAAAATGAGCATGAGTGCTTTTCCCTTGTTCACAAGCTGAGCAAAGGTGATCTTTTGAATACCGAAATCGTGGGAGTCCTTCAACTAGTTTGTGTCGAGCAAGGTTGGTGATGGTTTGAAAGTTTAGATATGAGAGGCGACGGTGCCATAGCCATGATTTTTTTGATGTTGCCTTTAAAAGTAAGCAGATAGGAGATGAAGCAACCAT
The DNA here is from genome assembly GCA_019973895.1 of Chrysanthemum seticuspe. Lineage (NCBI taxonomy): Eukaryota > Viridiplantae > Streptophyta > Magnoliopsida > Asterales > Asteraceae > Chrysanthemum > Chrysanthemum seticuspe. The sequence continues at coordinate 182,404,931 of BPTQ01000008.1, read as the reverse complement.
GTCTTGCATAGAGATAGTGTAAAGGCTAGAATTACGCGAGCCAGACATAAGGTCGTTTCCTTGTAGATCACGAGTGAAACAAGTTTTCTCCCTGAAAGCAACCTCCAAATCTCCATCACAAAACTGACCTACTGAAAACAGATTGTGACCGAGGCCTTCCACATAGTAAACCCTACTATTTTCGATGTTCCCATTGATATAGTCTCCGTAGCCCATGATAGCTGCGAAGTGATCATTCCCGAATCTGACAGTGCCAATGAACTTTGCAATAAAGTTTGATAACAGTTTAAGGTTGCCTGTCATGTGTCGGGAACATCCGCTATCAACAATCCAGAGAATGATCTGTATCACCTGCATTACACACAGACGACACAGATGGAATAGAAGTAGATGTGGAACCCGAAATGTTAGAGGGTTCCAGAGCAATTATAGTAGACATACACACATCAATAACTTTAGGCATCCATTTAAATCCTAATGTGTTATATATCCATTTCTGCCATCTATAACTACTATTTTCTTTTGTCTTAGTGAATGCACTAGGTGGTACTACATTCTTTGGAGGTAAAACTGTTAGGAATTAGAAATTCCAGGTATTAAAGAGTCAGTCACCTCAAGTATATGTAATCGTTAGAAAGCTCGTAGTCATAGTTATTTTAAGTTAAGTAGTATTTAGTTAAGTAACACCGTGGAGGACGGACGGGTCTTTACCCACTGTATGCCTGATCCACAGCCCGATGTGTGGCGTTTTATTGTAAGACTATAAATACTCTCTACCTTCCAAGGTAGAGAGTTGGAGCTCATAATAAGAACTTTCTTTCTCTCACTAAAGTTCCCTAAACCTCTAACTTTCTCTCTCTAGAATTCCACTTATACGCCCACTTTGTGCTATGGTTTGATGTGTATGTGAAAACTAATATCTAACAATTGGTATCAAGAGCCATGGTTAGATCATATCTTGCACATCTTTGGATTTCTAGTGGTTTTTAGGTGGTTTTTGAGTTTGAAAAAGTTTAGTGGTTTGTGCATTATTTGGTTGATTTCTTGTGTTAAAGCTTGGATTTTGTTAGTACTTTTATGTTTAGAATCATCACAAGTGTTTAGGTTTTCATTTGGTAAGCTTGAATCATCTTGGTTGGGTTGTTTTTGGATTGAAAAGTGATGTTTGTGAAGTTTTCTTGCTAGCGACTTGACCTACGGATTATTTTTCTTTGTAGCGACTTGCTTTACATTTTTGTAGCGAGTTTCAGTTTTTGGAGCTAGCGACTTACAGTACAAGTAGTGGACTCTCCACTATGGGTAGCGACTTGGTGTTAGCGACTTGGTGCGTAGCGAGTTGCTATTTAGCGAATTGATTCTTTAGCGACTTGAATCTTAGCGAATTGCTGCCAAAATTTTGCTAGCGACTTGAGGCTTAGCGAGTTACTATTTAGCGACTTGCCTTTTTGTTTAGCGACTTGGGACTTTAGCGACTTGGTTGTATAGCGAATTAGGTGTTAGCGACTTGGTGCATTATCTTCTAGCGACTTGGGTGATTTTTTACGGTTTTATCTTGATTTAGTAAAATCCCGTGAAAGAATCTATTTCCCGGTTTAATCATAGAGTTATAAAATCCCGTATAATCTGCTAACATGTCTACCAATGTTCCTACTATCATATCCACTGTTGCTGAGGATGTTCAAGCTGCTGGCTCAGATACTCGTCCACCCATGCTTGACAGAACTGACTATGACTCTTGGGCTCAGCGTATCAGATTGTACTGTCTTGGAAAGGAAAATGGGGTCAACATTCTCAAATCCATTGATGAAGGACCTTATCTAGTTGAGACTACTAGAGATATAATTGATACAGCTGAAGATGGAACAATGATCTATGGAATGGATAGACCTAAGATGTATGATGAGCTCAATGATAAGGAGAAAAAGAGATTCGATGCTGATATCAGGGCTTCTAACATTATTCTTCAAGGTCTTCCAAAAGATATCTACAAGCTTATCAATCACAACACCGAAGCAAAAGCTGTATGGGACAATGTCAAGATGCTTCTCTCTGGTTCTGAGCTAACTGTTGAAGATCGAGAATCACAGTTGTATGATGAATTTGAGCACTTCAAAATGAAACCAGATGAGAGTGTCTATGAGTACTATGTAAGGTTTCACAAGCTTGTGAATGACATGAGAAATATTAATATGACAATGCCAAACATTCAGCTGAACTCAAAGTTTGTGAACAATATGAATCCAGAATGGCACAAGTTTGTTACTTCGGTGAAGCTTACCAAAGGTTTGAAGAATACTAACTATGAGCAACTCTATGCCTTCCTTCTTCAAAATGAGAGACATGCCATGTTTGAAAAAAGGATTCTTGACCAGTTCAAAGCTCAGGGAGAAACAAGCTCAACAAATGATTCAACTGCCTTTTACTCAAAAGTTGGGATTACCACCAAAGCTTCTCAAGTTGTACCTATGGGTAATGGTAACCATAAACTTATTCCAGATCCAATGTTCAAGCAAGCTGATGCTGATGCAGGCATGGAAAACTTCATCAATCAACTGGCCCTCATGATAAGTCAAAACATGAATTCTCTCCCACAAACCAACAACAACCTCAGAACAGCCTCTAACCCTCACAATCAAGCTACTGTCAGAGATGGGAGGATTGTGGTGCAACCAGTTCAGGAAAGACAGTATGATCAGGGAAGAGGTGGAGCTGGTAGAGGGTATGTTGCAAATCAGAATCGGGGAAGGAATGGAAATCAAAGTCAAGCAAAGCCGATCAAATGCTATAACTGTGGTGGTGAAGGACACATTGCAAGGAACTGCATATCTCCTAAACGTCCACAGAATGCTGAGTACTTCAGGGACAAGATGCTGCAGGTACAAGCTCAGGACAATGGAGCAGCTTTGGATGAAGAGGAGTTACTGTTTCTTGCTGACGGAAATGCTAGAACCTACGATGCTGATGTTGATGAACAGCCAATCCAGGAGTTAGGTCACAATCATCAGAATTCTTTCCAAGTCGCTGACTGTGATGCATACGATTCTGATGTCGATGATGGACCAACTGCTCAATCAATCTTCATGGCCAGCATCTCACCTATGGTTTCTCCAAAGGTTTCTCCTCCACAGCAGGCTAACTCATCCAAAGACAAGATTATCTCAGAGGTACTAAAATTATATGATATTGTTGATGAGCAAAAGATGAATAATGAAGTACAATCTCTTGAGACTTATGAATCAGATGTTGATGATGTGGACAATAACAATATTGTCTCGTATGATCAACATGTGAGACAAAGTGATAGTGAGGCTGTACCAAGTAATGCATCTTCCGCAGTCAATAATGACTATGTCTCTGATGAATTCACTGCATGTGCTCCTGATGATTCTATTGCCTCTGAACTTAATGCCTATAAAGAACGTGTTGCGATTTATGAACAACGTGCTAAGTTTGAGTTGACCACTCGTGAGCAGGAAATGGATGACCAAATGCGTACAATCATTAGAAAAAGTAAGTTTAAAGAAGAAGTATTAAAACAAGAGTTAAATTCCTTACAAGAAAAGCTTTCTAAAACTGCTAAGCAAAAACAAGAACTTCAGGAAAATGTAAAACTGCTTAAGCAAGAATTTAATGCTAAGGAATCAAAACTCTTGAAAAAATTTTCTGATCTGAAAACTTTGAAAAACAAGCTTGAAAACAAGTTGTACGTACAAGGAAACACCATTCAAACTGCTCACATGATCAATAAGCATCGAGTCTTAAGCGACAAGCATAGTATCCCCATTATTAAGGAATCCAATCCTGAGTATGTTAAGAAAGCTAAAGAAGCTCAAAAGATAATCTATGATGGCAATGAGATTCTTAAGCCTAGACAAAAACCTAGTTGCACTGAGAGCACTGAAGAAGATAAGCAATTAGAAGATGTCACTAAAAGTAAATTAGATGAAAAACTTAAGAGCCCTCCTTGCATTGAGAAAAGAATCAGTTATAAAGCACCCAACTATTCTAAGGAAAATTGGATTGCCTTTAACAAGTTTAAGCCTCAAACGTTGTTAACACCCGAACAAGTGTTCTGGAAAAAGGACTTAGATAAGCAGAAAGCGGAAATTATTGTTGAAACAAACCCTACCCTTAGGAAAATGCCAAAAGCAACTGTGTATCCTCCCAATACACCAATGCATCTAGTTCCTAGAACCCTTGCCACTAAAAGCAAGACCTTAATCAGTCAATATGTTATCTTTCAACTATTTGTTGATTTTGAAAAAACTTGCAAGAAAAGGATCACACCCACTGGTATAACTGAAGGAGAAAGGGGTTTTGAGCAAACCAAAGAATGTTATCTAACTGAAGTCATGCCTTTCTTTAAACAATTAAAAGATCAATTTGAGAGTCTTAAAAAAGGAACGATTTCAGACATTAAAGAAATGGAAAAGGAATTTGATGCAATGATAGTTGAGGTTAGTGATTATGAGCGAGCATTAAAATATAATGAGATTGAGAGGAAGAACTTGCATACACTTAATGAGAATCTGATTTCTGAATGTATTGCTCAAGATGTGTTTTTCACTGCTACAAATTGTTCCATTAATGCTTCTCAATTTCATGAATTATCTGTTGCTCTGAAAGTCTCTCATGATCGTGTCATTGAGCTTGAAAAGACTAATGCTAAACTAAACGAGAAAATTGAACTGGATGATCATGATAATTTGGTGAAACATTTTTCTAAACTAGAAGTTGATCATTTTGATCTACAACTAAAATATCAACATCTTAAAGAAAATGTTAAAACCTCAAACATCAAGACATCTTCAGATGCTCCTGAGTTTGATGCAGTTTTTCAATTAAGCAAACGTGATGAACAGATTCAGGCTCATTGTAACAAGATCAGAAAGTTGAAAGCTTAAATCGCTCAATTAAAGGGCGAAAAGAACAATGTGACTGGTTCCCAAGTGCCTCCTCCTTTAGATTCTCAGAATTCTCAAACGTTTCATCTTCAAAACTTAGTAAATGCATTACAAAAGTAAAATGAAAGTTTTCTAGAAGAAAATGAAAAGGTTAAACGTCATTTCAATGAGTTATTTGAATCAATAAAGGTTACTCGTAACAAAAAAAACGAACAAATAGCGTCATTGCAAAAGGAAATTGAGAATCTGAAGAGTCAGGTAAAAGGGAAAATGCCAATGACCAATGGGGAGAATAGTGTACCAAGAGTTCACTTTAGTAATAAATATGCTTTGTCTGTGAAATATGGTCCCCCTCATCTCAGGAATAACAAACTTGCTATTCAAACATACTTCTCATCCCTTAAGGATTGTCTAGAATGTCTACGTGAGATTATTGAAGAGGATAAGTTAGATAAACCACTTGACAATGCAATAGGGCATGCATGCTCATATGCCAAACGATCTCAAGAAATTCTAGAATGCTTAATCACAATATGCCCAAAGTCCTTAGGTGAGAGAGTTAACCCTCTGATTCCATGTTCTATGCCTAGTGCCAAGTATGATATTCATTCGATGCCCGATGTATTGAATGTGAACCATAGTGTGCCTGCAAGTAGTTCAGATTCCAGATCTGATAGTGCTAAGAAAGCAAACTCTTGTGTGCTCTCTAGAAGTACAAATCCCAGCACATCTAGTGCTAAGAAAGTGAAACTTGGTGTGCCTGCATGTAATTCAGATCCTAGCACATCCAAACAGGAGATGCAAAGAGTAGCAAAACCAACTAATGTTCCCATTCCCTCTACAGGAGTAATCAGTGACATTAAAGCGAGCGGGTCAAAGTCTCAAGACAATACAAGGAATGATAGGACCTCGCAAGCTAAGAATGTGCATTGGAAGAGAATAGAAGACCAACCTAGGAACTTTAAGTTTGAGTCGAATAAAACGAATCATGTTGATTCTAGTACTAGCCATAGGCGTACTGTAATTAATTCGAATTCAGATACTATTTGCAAACCTTGTAATGATGTCTGCTTGAATTCTGGTTCTAATCATGAATGTGGAGTGAATGTTTTGTCTAATGCTATCAAATCCCCAGTTAACGCTGTTAGTGCAAATAATCATGCTAAAAAGGCTAAAAGGCATAAGCGAAAGAGAGTTAGAAAACAGTGGAAACCCACAGGAAGAACATTTATTAAGATAGGTTATCAATGGATACCTTTTGGTCATAAGGTAACGCCCACTAGAAAATGGATGCCTACTGGTAGAACTATTCTCTTAAGAAGTGAACACACTTTGAATAGGGCAAATACAGACACAAGTACTGCATCTATTCATAATGATTCCATTGCCTCAATTTCTGATATGAATGCTTCTATTTCTGATGTGGGTGTTCCAACCATTGTTACTAACCAAATGGAACCCATTCTTGCATGGGGATCCCAATTATCCAGTTATCCACTCTTGTCTGTGTTCAACTGCAGATCGTTCAAATCGTTCTGTGGTACCTGGACTCAGGCTGTTCCAAGCATATGACTGGCGACCGGTCGCGGCTCATGAACTTCGTGAGCAAATTCATCGGGACAGTTAGATTCGAAAATGATCATTTCGGTGCAATTATGGGTTATGGTGATTATGTTGTTGGTAATAGTGTTATCTCTAGAGTATACAATGTGGAAGGTCTTGGTCATAATCTGTTCTCTGTTGGTCAATTCTGTGATTCTGATCTAGAAGTAGCCTTCAGAAAACATACTTGTTTTGTTAGAGAACTTGATGGTAAGGAACTGTTACGAGGAACTCGTGGTTCAAATCTTTACACCATCTCTATCGATGATATGATGAAGTCTTCTCCTATTTGCTTGTTGTCAAAGGCCTCGAAAACAAAGTCATGGTTATGGCATCGTCGTCTTAATCACTTGAACTTCGGCACCATCAATGATCTCTCCAGAAAAGACTTAGTTGTAGGTTTACCTAGACTAAAGTATGAAAAGGATCATCTTTGCTCAGCATGCCAATTGGGAAAAAGCAAAGAGTATGCCCATAAGCCCAAACCTACAAACTCAATTACTGAAGTTCTTCATACCCTTCATATGGATTTATGTGGACCAATGAGAGTGCAGAATATCTTTGGAAAGAAATATGTGTTAGTTGTGGTTGATGATTACTCTAGATTCACCTGGGTCAAGTTCTTAAGGACAAAGGATGAATCTCCTGATATCATCATCAAACTCATCAAACAGCTGCAGGTTCGACTTAACAAAACCATCAGAATTATCCGAACATAAAATGGTACTGAGTTTGTTAACAAACAACTCAGTGAATTTTATGAAAGCATTGGAATCAGCCATCAAAGAAGTGTTCCACGAACTCCTCAACAGAACGATGTAGTTGAAAGATGAAATCGAACTCTTGTGGAAGCCGCTAGAACAATGCTGATTTACTCAAAGGTTCCAATGTTTCTCTGGGCTGAAGCTATTGCCACTGCATGCTACACACAAAATCGTTCCCTGATTCACACTGTTCACGGAAAAACTCCATATGAACTGGTCCACAACAGAAAACCTAATCTTTCTTTCCTTCGTGTGTTTGGTGCATTGTGTTATCCAACTAATGAGGGTCAAGACTTAGGAAAACTGAGAGCTAAAGCAGACATTGGAGTGTTTGTAGGATATGCACCAAACAAAAAGGGATATCGAATCTACAACAAAAGAACCCGAAATATCATGGAAACAATTCACGTTACGTTTGATGAGCTGACCGGTCAAACGGCTCCTAGACAATTCAGTTCAGGACCCGCACTTCAAGACAGTCCCATTGGTTCATCACTTGTTCCAAACTCTTCTCATGAAACTCCATATGTACCTCCATCTGAAGATGATTTAAAGAAATTGTTCGATCCTATGTTTGATGAACAGTATGAGCCAAGTGCATATGAACTAACGACTCCTACAGCAGAGGCTGCTCATATTCCTGTGAATGAAGTCAATCCTTCAGTCTCAATATCATTAAGCCAAGAGGCGCCTGCTGCTGATCATTCTATCTCATCGACAAATCATCAATCTTCAAATGTACATCATGGAACTGTTTCTCACATCAATGATGAAGACAATCCCTTTGCTACTCCTGAAGATGCTCCATTTGAAAACATATTTGCTCCTGAATCTTCATCAGAACCATCTTCTTCAGAAGACATCAACTCTGCTACTTCAGTCCCCCAACCACTGCCACATGAACACCTCAGAAAATGGACTCATGATCATCCATTAGATAACATCATTGGAAATCCTTCTCGTCCAGTATCAACACGTAAACAACTTGCAACCGATGCCTTGTGGTGCTTCTTCAACTCCGTACTCTCTAAGATCGAACCAAAAGATGTTAAAACCGCCATGAATGAAGACAGCTGGTTCAATGCCATGCAAGAAGAAATTCATGAGTTTGATCGACTTGATGTATGGGAGTTAGTACCTGCTCCAGATTGTGCAATGATTATTGCTCTAAAATGGATTTTCAAAGTGAAACTTGATGAGCATGGTGATGTGTTGAAGAATGATGAGTGTCTAAATACTCATCATTTTTGTACAAAATAAACTGCAAAATCATCTGAAAACACTCAGAAACACATCAAAATGATCAAAATATCACAAATCAGTATTTTATGTGTTTTAAATGCAAAAATATCAAAATCAGATGAAAAACATATCAAATTTGCAAAAATTGCAGTTTTAGTCCCCCAAGTTTCAAAAGTTGTCAAAAACAGTCCCTGAGCACATAATTTCAAAAGTAAAGTCACCAAAGGTCCTTTTAAAATCAAAAGTTGTCAAATTTAGTCCTTTGGTGAAAAATGTCAAAAGTTCAAGAAAATTACAAAAATGGTCCTTCAAGTTTCAAAATTGGCAGAATTGGCCCCTGGAAAATTACAAAGTGGCAATTTTGGTCCTTATACTTTCTGAGAGTGTCACTTTTGGTCCCTTGAAACAAGTTTGATGAATTGGCAGCTTAGGCCCCTCAAGTTTCAGATTATACAACATAAGTCCTTGAAGTTTAAAACCCTTTAACTCATTTTTGGACCCCTGCCCTATTCTGGACCCCTGTCAATATGCAATTGTGACCCCCCTATTATTAACACCACTTGGGTCAAATCCTGGTCAAATCCCAACACCCGCCAAAGTCCACCATCTCAACTGCTTCCCTGAAACTCAGCTACCTCCCATCCCCCCTCCTCCATTCCACTTCACCATGTCCCCTCCACCTTAGCTAACATCCAAGGTTCAATTAATGCTCCCCTAACACCTCACTCAACCTCCAATTGGATAAAAGGGAAATTGGCGCCAAAAATCAATTTAAACGGTTGTGATTAATTTGAGCAATCCAAGGGCTGAGGATTGGTGGGAAATGTTCAGAAGTGAGAGAAAAGAGCTTTGGATTATAAAAAGAAAGCAATGGGAGCTAAGAGAGGAGTCTTCTAGTTTTTTTTATTTTTCTTTCTTATGTCGTTTTTATGTCAAGTTATCATTTCAGTGTTAGAATTGTATTATTTTGTTAAAATGTATTAAACTCAAGTGTTCAAGTGTATTTCAATTAATCTCAAGCATCAAAATCAGTTTATGATCACAATTCACCATTCATGTCTACTGTTGAAAGTTTCTATGTCAAAGTCTTATTTACAAGCTTT